>PVJL010011396.1:0-43206 GCA_004026885.1 Lyroderma lyra | reverse complement strand
GTGTGCAGCTGGCAGAGGCCGGTTCGTGAGGTTTGAGGACAGAGCCGCCTCCATGACATAACCGTGCGGGGTAAAGCGGCGAGTTACCCAGACGGCCTAGCTAAGGCCACTGGTGAAGGTGGCTGCATAAACGGACGGTCGGTGCAGGGGAAAGAAGCAGACGCCCTCTGGGGCTTATAGCTAGGGGGAAGTCACTGCCTGGCTTCAAAGCCCCAGAGGACAGGCTGACTCTCCTGTCGGGGGCTCGCGCAGCTGGTGACCTGAAGCGGAAGCCAGTGCTCACTTACCGTGTTGAAAATGCCGGGGCCCCTAAGGACTACGCTAAACCTACCCGCCTGTGTTCTGTGCGTGGAACTGCGAGGCCTGGGTGACAGCTCATCGGTTTACAACATGGTTTGCTGAATATTTAAGGCTCCTGCTGAGGCCTACGGCTCAGGAAAAAAAAAGATTATTTTCAAAATATTTCTTTTTTTTTTTAATATAGTAATTTTTTTTAATCCATTTTTTTTTTCATTCCTGTCTTTAGGACAGGTATCTTTTTTTTTTTTTTTTTTTTTTTTTTTTTTTTTTTTTTTTTTTTTTTTTTTTTTTTTTTTTGGTATGTGGGTAGCTCCCTGACCGGGAATCGAACCCAGGCCACAGCGCTGACAGCGCCACCGCTGAAGCCTTAAGCCACTACACCATCAGGGAACTCCCTATTTTCAAAATATTTCTGCTTAGTGACAAGGCACCTGGTCACCCAAGAGCTCTGATGGAGGTGGACCATGAGATTAATGTTATTGTCATGCCTGCGAACACAAAACCCTTTCTGCAGCCCATGGTCAAGGTCTTATTATTTAAGAAACACATTTCTTAGGCTTTAGCTGCCCTAGACAGGGATTCCTGTGATGGAGCTGGGCAAAGTCCATTGAAAACCTGCTGTTAGAGATCCCCGTGCTAGATGTCATTAAGAACATTCCTGATTCATGTGAAGAGGTCAAACTATCAACATTAACAGAAGTTTGGAAGTTGTTTCCAACCCTCACGGATGACTTTGAGGGCTCACGACATCCGTGGAGGAAGTCACCACAGACATGGTGGAAATGACAAGAGAACTAGAACGCGACGTGGAGACTGGAGGTGTCACTGAATTGCTGCGACCATATGATGAATTTTAATGGATGAGGCGTTGTTTCTTATACATGAGCTAAGAAAGTGGTTTCTTGGCATGGAATTTACTCCTGGTGAGGATGCTGTGAAAATTGTTGAAATGACAACAAGGGATTTAGAATATTACACAAATTTAGCCAATAAAGCAGCAGCAGGGTTACAGAGGGTGGACTTTAATTCTGAAGGAAGTCCTCCTGTGGATGAAATGCTATCAAGCCCCCTCACTGCAGAGAAACCTTGCACGAAACCAAGTCAGTCAATGTGGCCAGCTGCACTGTTGTCTCATTTAAGAGACTGCCATGGCCACCCCAACCTTCAGCAGTCACCACCCTGATCAGTCAGGAGCCATCAACATTGAGGCAAGCCCCACCACCAGCAAAAAGATGAAAACTCACTGAAGCCTCAGATGATGGTTAGTGTTTTTTAGGAATACAGTATTTTTAAATTAAGGTATGTACATTATTAGACATAATGCTATTTTACCCTTAGGAAACTACGGTATAGTGTTCACATAACGTTTACATACACTGGGAAACCAAAAAAACGTGTGTGACTTGCTTTGTTGCAATATTCGCTGTATTGTGGTGGTCTGGAACTGAGCCCACAGTCTCTCCGAGGTCTGCCCATATCCTGGGAAAAGAAAGCTAGAGGAAAATAATGAAAAAATAATGATTTTATATATAAATAATTTATATTCATTTTAAAATTCAAGTGATAGGAAAATATGAAGAAAGTTAAAATAAAAACATTTCAGGGAGTTCTCTGGTGGTGCAGTGGCTAAAGCTTTGGTGCTCTCAATGCCATGGCCTGGGTTCGACTCCCAGCCAGGGAACTACCAAAAACCCAAAACCAAAACAAAAAAAATCCAAAAACATTTCACATCTCACCATGAAGAAGTAACTGTTATTACACACCTCATTTAAGATGTTTCTGTGCGTGTATTACAGATGGAAGGGATGTGGATAAGCTGATAAAAAATGTATCAAGGATATTTATAATATTTAGGTAAAATGATATTAAATTACACTTTAACTGACCACAACACAATTGAAGTGAAACTGAAGAGTAGTCAAACTCCAGGTCGAATTTCTTCACCAGAAATGTCATTAGTTCATAAAAGACCCCATCAAAAATCAGGAAAACTTGAGGGGATTGGACTCAGTTGTTTTTTTTTTTTTTGAAAGCAGAGTAAAGCTTTATTGAAATATGTTTCAAGAGAGAAACAGGCCAACGCATGAGAGGCAAAACGACTGGACTCATTCTGAAAACTACATTTGCCTGCTTAAATTGCATTGATCAGTATCTGCTTTGAGAGATTAAGGCGGCCACACATTCTATTTCTCCTGTCTCCCTTCCCTTAGCCCCTTGAGTTTCATTAGTTAGAGCCTTGGTAGGTGCCTTCTCCTCTGTAACCCTAACTTCCTCGGTTACCAAGCATTAGTTTATGTCCGTGATTCCCAGCTGGGGGCGAATGTGCCCAAGGGGGTGTTGGGCAATGTGGAGACATTGTGGGCATCACACCTGGGGATAGGGGGTCAATGCTACCGGCATCTAGTGGCTGGAGATCAGGGATGCTGCTGAACATCTTATAATGTGTACGCGGCCTCTCCCATGAAGAATGAATGATCCAGCCCCAAATGCACACAGTGCCGAGCTGACAAACCCTAATCTACGCGGGAGTGGATTTGGGGTTCACCACCAGTCCATTCACCTGGCTTCTCCGTCTCTGTGTTCTTTGTTTTCCTTTGTTAGTTGAATTTAATTTAATCAAGTTTTTTTTTTTTTCTTCACGAGGGCTTATAATGACTGTATTATCTTGCTTAGCTGATGATAATTGACTTTAAATGGAGCACAACTTGACTGGGTGTAAGTTTCTTGGGTTAAATTTTCTCTCCCTCAGAAAACTATAGACTTTGTTCTACTGCTATCTGGCATTAAGTATTACTTTGTAGAAGGTCAACTAATTCATTTCTTCCAGTGGATAGTACAAACTTTGGCCTTTGTTCCTGGGTCCTCAGTCCTTGGAGACTCTATATCCTTGGAATGTCCTGAGTAATAGGAGGGCCTTTGTAATTCGTGAACCCCTTAAGGCACACCTGAGTTTGTGCTAGTAAGGTGGCTCAGGATGAGGGGTTGGTCACCAGGAAGGTCACCCATGTGATTACAGGACTGGAGCTCCTGAAGCTAGCTCAACCTCTGGAGAGGAAAGGGGGCTGGAGACTAAGTTTAGTCATATGGCTAATTATTCAATCAATCATGCCAACATAATCACCCCCATAACAACTCGGTGAAGCTTCCTGGTTGGTGAACACACCCGTGCACTGGGAAGGTGACATTCCATGAGGAGATGGCATGGAAGGATGCTTTATATTTGAGAGCCCACAAGACCTTAGTCTATGTTTCTCTTCATTTGGCTGGTCCTGATCTATATCCTTTATAATAAACTATAATCATAAATACAGCCATTTTCTGAGTTCTGTGAGTTGTTCTAGTGAATTAACAAACATGAGGGGGTGAAGGGATTTTGTAGTGAGTTGATCAGGAATGTGGGTGGTCTGGGGACCCCCAATATGGATTAAGCACTATGTAGGCACTGAGGATGAAAAGAAGATTAAAGAGTTTCAGCCAGCTCCCTCTATATTTCCTGTCACCACAGCAGTGCCAGTACAATGAGACTGTTCTTCACGATCAACCGAGGACCTCCAGAAACCTGTGCTGTATGGTCTCCACCAGTGATATCATGCAAAGTAAAGGCTGTGCCGAATATACATGTGGGAGCAAACAGTAAGTGCTGATTCAACTTGTGGAAATAGTGGTGGATGTGGGATTAGAGTCCAAAGTGAGGAATGTGATTTCCTGTATGAACCATGTGCACTTGGAACAGTAATTCACTAAAATGTCATCTCACTTGGTAGGATATCACTGTCAAACAAAAGTGTGTGAAGAAATTGATACAGACAATATTTTTGGTATTGCTACGAGTCTATCTTACAAGTTAAAATGTTCCCATAGAGATAATGTCTGTTAGGAAGTTTGGCTAAGTTCCTTGTATTTCGTATTTCTCATTCTGATCATCAGGTTCCTTCGGCCACTTGTGTCCTGTGTTTCTTTTTACCCCTGGGGTCCTGCAACAGGAATGCTAAAGAAAAGTCTATTGAACATGCACATTTCAATAGGAGCAGAAATAAGTGGGGAGGTTCGGAGAAACACTGGCTTATAAAGGCAGCATGAGCATGAGGTGTGTTTTGCTTTGCTAACAAGGGTCCTGACCTCAGTACTTAGGACAATAACTAGCATAGAGGTGCTTAATAAATATTTACTGAGTAAATCAATGAATATGAATGAGTAAACAAAATGGTTCTTTGCAAGCAAGAACTATATCTCGTTGGGGACCAACATTTAAGTTTATAGACCAGCTTCTCCCACAGACCACTTCTTCAGAGAAACCCCTCCTTCAGGTGGAGAGGGGAAGGAAGGGCTTGTCAATCCAACTGAGGGGCGGGCCTCCAGCCACGGCTCCAAAGAATGGGGAGGACCGGCTTTAAGACCCCGCGAGTACGGAAAGAAGGTTGAAGGCGGAGTTAAGGGGAGTCTGTCGCGCACAACTGACGTAACTAGCCCGCGCCAGCAGGAGCGGGGACCCTGACTGTGGTGGAGGAGCACGTTTCTCGCTAACTTCCGCTGCCACGCACCATGGCAAGCCCTGTCCAGCAGCATCTTCAGTCTGGCGGCGGGAAGCGCAAAGGCAAGGCTCAGTACGTGCAAGCCAAGAGGGCCCGGCGCTGCGACGGCGGCAGGCCCCGGCAGCTGGAACCCGGGCTGCAGGGCATTCTCATCACGTGCAACATGAACGAGCGCAAGTGTGTGGAGGAAGCCTATAGCCTGCTCAACGAATACGGCGACGACTTGTTTGGGCCGGAAAAGGTAAAGACACCGGGGCGGGCGGATGGGTAGGTTGGCCGGGCGGGCTAGCCATCAGGCCTTTCAGGGAGGCGGGAAGGCTGGTTGCCTTAACACGCGTGCGCGGAGTTTTGTCGCCCGCGCGATGACGAGGGGGGCGTGGCCCCGCCCGGTGGCAGAGCCCCCCCTTGTCTTGAACTTGAAATGCTTACACCTTGCTCTTCTTTTCCCCTTGTTAATCACGGTGGCTCCCGTTTATAGATTGCTTCCTGTGATTCAGGCGTTGTGTTACGGAAGCTCTTTAAGAAGCACTTAGTTCCTATGATAACTTTGTGAAGTAATGTCGAGGACACGGAGTGTTAAGTAGGTGGTTCAAGTTCACGAGGGCAAACTTCGTTAGTCCTCATGGTTTTTTCCATATCTACCACCTTCTAAACATCGTGGCTGTAACAATGTAATTGTCTTAAGCAGTATCCCTGAAATAGTGGGTTTACTGTTACTGCTAGTTGTTTCTCAAATGCACGTTAAAAATACATTTTAAAAGTAGAAACGTTTATACCAATACCACGTTAAATCTAACTCTTCCATCACAGTGTGGAAATCATCATATTCTTGCCTTAGGATCTGGTCTAATACGAACACCCCAGGAATTAAGTGGCGGAGCATGGTACAGAAGGGGTTTGAATTCACCTACTCTAATTTACTGGCTCTGGGGCTTGGGCGTGGGCATGTTATTCTGCTGAGCTAGACAAAAATTAATGATAGAAACTCGTAAGGTTGACTAAAAGGTTGCTTGTGTCCATAAAGTGCCTTCTGGTCTACAATAAAGGCTCCATAAATGTTTAGAGTCACCGTTAGTACCTGATTGTCAACTCCATTGTCTCTATGAGAACTGGGCAATGAGTTCAAGTCCTGTCTACACTGGTACCTTGAGCACGTTCTTGAATTATGTTCCCTGTTCCTCCAGAAAACAGGAGTAAGGGTTTTAAATTCCAGAACTATTTGGTCTAATCCCACCAAAAGGAGACTGTCAGGAACAGAGGTAGCTCGTGATGGGGATTAAGGTCCACTCTGTAATGATTTATCTGGAGAACACATTCTGCCCTGTCCCAGATTGTCAGCATGCTTTTGTAAACATTTTTCAAACGATATGTATCACAGTCTGAGGGAGCACCCTTCTTCCTCCGCCTTTGGGAGGGAGTATGTCTCAGTCTCTTAAGCAAAAGCTTTATTGTCAGTTTGAGCCATCAGCCACTGGGGGTTTCACATAAGCAGTTAATTAGAGCTTTTACCATGAACTGTTACAGCATTTCTGCTCATTAGTGTTATGCGAACAGTTTACAGACAGCGATCAGCAGCCGTCTGGAAGTGAGGGAGAAGACGATGACGTGGAGGCTGCCTTGAAGAAAGAAGTTGGTGACATTAAGGCATCTACGGAGATGAGGCTAAGAAGATTCCAGTCAGTGGAGAGTGGAGCAAACAATGTAGTCTTCATCAGGACACTCGGGATAGGTGTGTCTGACTAATCCCCCTTAAGATTGTCGATTCTGTCTTAGAGAATGGCTTCCTTCAAAATGGCTTCCTGGTGATGGCTCAGCTAATCGTTCGGTTATGTCCTCCATATACTGTGTTAGGGCTGGGCAGATGGAGAGGTAGGATGGGGTGGTGGACACAGCGTTGGCTTGGGCGTGGGAACTCGGCTTTGCCACTATCTCTGTATGTGATGTTAGGTAAAACAGGAGTACATGTCCTGGACATGTAGTTGGCGTGGCTGCAGACTTTCGAGAACGTGGTCCTGGTAGGGCCAGATCTTCTGATTTTCCAAAAGAAACTGGAAATCTGGAGAAGTTTCTAGATTTATAAATTCAGTCAGCTAATTAAAAGGTATTGAAAACACTGAGCAGCCCCGAACAGACACATAACCAGAATGTGGCCTGGAGACTTGCGCCATCCCTGATTCTGGGGCTCCTCCATGGGACGGATGTCCAGACATGTTAGCAAATGGATTAAGTACACCTTTCTAAGTGGCTTGCAGATTTGGGGTTTAATTGTTTTTGTAAAGTATGTACTGTTTGGTGTTGGTTATTTGGATAGTTCCTTTTGTTATTGGACATTAGGATGGTTTTGTCACTGGATAAATCAGATATGACAAAAATATTAAGTCCATTGTCTTCATGAGCAGTTTTGTTGGAGCAGTAATAATGCTGTAGAGTTAAAATGTGAGATACAGTATAAATCCGTAGCATGCGCTGAAGAAACATTAGTGCGGGGACATGGTTGGTTAGACTTCTAATTCATTGTGATAACAACTTCTACTCTGCTGTCAACTTATGTCACTGCCCATGAAAATTCGTTTTAGAGAGTTCAAAGAGTTCTTAAAATGTCTGAGCACTTATGTCCTTAGCTTACTTGTTTGTTTGTTTTTTTCTTTTTCTTTTAGAACCTGAGAAATTGGTGCATCATATTCTCCAGGATATGCACAAAACCAAGAAGAAGAAAGCGCGGGTCATTCTCCGAATGTTGCCCATCTCAGGCACATGCAGAGCTTTCTTAGAAGATATGAAAAAATACGCGGAAACTTTTTTGGAACCCTGGTTTAAAGCTCCAAATAAAGGCACATTTCAGATTGTATACAAATCTCGAAATAACAGTCACATGAATAGAGAAGAAGTCATCAAAGAATTGGCAGGTGTGTTTCTCTTAGTGATTTTGCATTGGTGTACAACGGTGAGTGCTTGGTCTTGTCTCTAAGAATGTTTTAAAAAGATTTAAGGCCTATTATTTTTTGATGAAAAAGCAAGTGTATTAAAATGTCCTTAAAATAATAATATCAAAGCTAACTGATTGCAGTATGTTGGGTATGAGATTTTTCTGGTAGTGAGATACTGTCTTTTCCAGATCAAGGTTGAATTTTCTGTGGGAAAAAACGTGCTCTTATTGAAAGTCTTAGGTTGTGTTTACATTTCGAAAAGGGGTTTAGGACCTTTGACTGAGGTCTGTGTCGCAGAGTGGACTGTATGTGTTTTGCTTGAACAGGTGTGAACAAAAGCGGGTGAGAGATCGTTTCTCTATCCATCCGGTTTCCCGGTTTCCTTCTCAGCCTGAGCATTTCCCTCTTCTCTCTGTTACAGGAATAGTAGGAAGCCTCAATTCGGAGAACAAAGTGGATCTTACCAATCCACAGTACACAGTGGTGGTGGAAATCATTAAAGCTGTGTGCTGCCTGAGTGTTGTGCAAGATTACATGTTGTTCAGAAAATACAACCTCCAGGAGGTGGTGAAGAGCGCCAAGGAGCCGCCTCAGCTTCCCCCGAAGCAGGCAGATGGCAAAGAAGCTAAACTAGAACCTGGGGACACGGCACAGCAGAATGACCCGGCAGAAGGAAACAGTGTCCAGAATAACCAGCAGGTAGCACCAGAGACTAGTGAGAAACCGGGCCAGACACAGCCAGGATTGGCGACAGCGCCTGTGAGGGAGGGAGGAGCTAACCCTGAACTTGCAGGTCAAGTCACAGAAGGACCAGAGTCCAATGAAAATGACCTCTCATAGGAAAAAAAGCCACGAGGTGTTGGAGGTGAGTTTCTTCACTGGGATTCTGTGAGATGTTGCTGGGGTTCCATGTAAAATTGTGCCTGAAAATACTGTTTTTGAACTTCCTGTGCTGCATAATCCTGCATTCACAGTGGGGAACCGTGACTGGGCCGGCCTGGCAGGTTCTGTTAGAGATCTTCCCAGCCCTGTCTGGCAGTGTGCATAGGCCCACGTGCATTTGGCTGAGTGTGGAGAAGCCATGTAATTGGTGAACACTGACCACGGAGTGTGGGGTGTGACACTGGCTCTCCCTCACGATGACTCCCCAGCCTCCTGCAGCGCTGCCAGCTGACTTACGGGCGCGAACAGGCTCGGTGGAATAGGAACTTGGAGGAACGTTTTCATTCTAAGGGATTTTCATGTGCTGCATATAAGTTGTCTCCTGCCCCTTTGTCGGTCATGTAGGTTAGAAGTAAATTGTTTTGTGAGGTTCTTGTATTTTCTGTGATTTCTTGTTGAGCTGTTAGGCCCATTTTTATGTTTTCTTAATGTGTTTGTCATAAACAAATCTGACAGTCCAGTGCTATGATTTTTGAAGGTGAGGTGTCAGGTAGAACAGGACCGTGCTAGGCACAGAGCTGCAGACATGGCTGATAAGGTTAGTGCCGAAGAGTTACTCCATGTGTTAGTGCAGCAAGGGACGCAAAGAAATTCTTTCTGTACAATGAAAGCTATTTTTCAGTGGTTTTATATGGACTCATAATCCAGGCTCTCCTGTTCCATTATGACTGTGGAGTGCAGGTTACAAACTTAGCATTTGCTCTAGCAGTTGTAACTATAAATCATAGCCATTTGATAAGTAAAAATGTGAAGTTTTTAAACAATGGATTTTGGAATATCAAAACAGGAAAGATTTTGTTTAAAAAATCACATTCATTGAAAAGATTTAGGAAACAAATTATGTAGTAACAGAACTTACTCCAGAGAAGAAAATTTCACAAAGTTGGTAAAACTCTAATAATACCAGTATTAAAGTGCTAGTGCAGGAAGTAAAAGAAAATGAAAAGACTGTACTTCAATTTAATACATTGACATAATGTCACATGATGCTAGAGAGGTTTTGTGTAATTACCTGGATTGCCAAGTCGATAGATTTCATGAATGTTTTACATACTGTAGCATTTGCAAGGTTTGTACATGATGATGATGTTCAGGAAAACTTTGCTGCTGCTAGGAGCCTTCCAGAACAAGGGCCAAGGTAAATTTAATAGGTCTTCGTATCTGAAAACCAAAGGTCTGTCATCTGTCGTCCTGGGACCCCTTCAGTGGTTGGCTTCATGACAAGTTTTGCCTCAATCTAATGAAAGAAAATCATGATGTTGATGTGACAGCACACTGCTTTCATCACAGAGAGGTGCTGATATTAAAAAAAAAAGTTCTTGAAATGAAGAAAGTTCTGGATAATGCTACACAAATGGTTAACTTTATGAAAGACCCTTTATACAAGCATACGAAGGAACAAAACAACCCAGAGCTAACACCTGAACAAAGAGCAGATAACCTTCCTACGTCCAGAAACCCCGTGGCTTGTCAGAGGACATCGGAGCCCGAGGAAGGGGGATTGTGGGAACACTTAGGAACATGCTTGGTGGTCCGCTGGGTCCTCGGCGTGACAAGTGGCGTCGGCAGCCCGGCTGCACATTTCACGGTGTGAACCAGTGCCACGCTTCCACAAGGTCCCGGGCCAAGGGTTTTTTCTTAAAAGTGACAAGACTCTGATTAAAAAGAAGTGGGCTCCGGAGTGATCACATCTCCCAAGGAACTCTAGAAATGTTTCCACAGCCATGCGGGGGCCCGAGGATGTAGAAAGACAGCAACCAAGTCTTAAGCCACCAAAACTCCCTGAAGAACTGCAAAACCAAATTGAACAGTGTCTCCTCTCCTTTTCCTAACACGCGTGTACACCCCGGGGAGGAACCCCTTCTTGGAACCCTCTCAGCCTGCGGTTCTGTCGGAGAGGAAAGGACGAACACTGAGTCCTAGTCTGAGAGTTGGGGGTTTCTGTGACATGGGAGTCCTCCAGCTTTGTGCTCACGCTTGCGCACCGTGAGGGCCTCCGTCATCTGAGAGTGTTCAAGGGTTCCTCCAGGGCATGACTGCTGAAAAAGCTGGAAGAGCCAAGAGAGGTGCAAAATAAAATGTACGGATTGAGACTTACGGGGCTGGGGAGTGAGCTTTTGGAGATGGGTCTGTTCTTAAACTTTAAAAAGCATGGAAGTATCATGAGTGTTAAATTCTTGCTGCAGAAATGGCTGTTTGCTTATTGGCCAGTGAACGTTGGAATGTATTTTTGTCCCCCTAACTGGGGGTCCTGCTCAGCAAACTGGATCGGACAGATTGGGAGGGACCAAGAGGAGGCAGGGCCTTGCTGACGCAGCCGAGGCTCAGCGCCCACGTGCCTCCTTCCGTGCTCCGAAGGTCTTGAGAAGATAATGGGAGCATTGTAAGTATCGTGTGGGGGAACACGGAGGATGGGATTTCGGTGCCTTTAGACGCTCTCCAAGACAAAGATTCCCTTTGCTTCTGTGGTTCAAGACCCGGGGCTTGGAGTTCCCCGGTGGTGTAGTGGCTTAAGGCTTCGGTGCTGGCGCTGTCAACGCTGTGACCTGGGTTCGATTCCTGGGACCTACCCACATACAAAAAAAAAAGACACGGGGCCTCAGAAGAAAACTGGCTGTGTGCTTACAGAACATGCGGCTCTGTGCAACTGGGTTCCTTTTACGCTGTGAAAGCTGCTACTGTACAGGAAGTTTGAGTTTAGGAGTTTGTCTTAATCCCCTTCTGCATTTGTCTTTGGTGTGACAAAAACCTAAGTGTGACAAGAGCTGTTCTCCCCTGGCTAGAAGGTACTGTATACTGTTGGCATCTGAATTCATTCACTGAAAGCTGTGTCTTCAGGTTTGCCAGCTGTTCATTTTCATTGTCATTCGAGCATATTATTTTATAAATGACATTCCAGGGTTAGAATGGAATGCTTCTTTTCTTTTTAATTTTTAAGAAATGTTGTTGATTTTAAAAAGTTCACCTCAGTGTTGTGCTTCAATAACCTTGTTTTGCTCTGTGGAGAAAAGAGTGTTAACCTTGGTCTTTTAGAACATGTTTCTCTAAGGTTAAACTTTGATTTCTGAATGTTATCTTTACTGGTATTTTGCTTTTGGTACAGCCAAATATTGAGCTTGTTTTTCATAGTTCCTGATTTTTTTCAGAAAAATCAAAATAAATTCGTTCCATAAAGAGTGGTGTTCTGTACTTGTTCTTTCTGCCTCTCTGTAATCTCTTGATTTATAATAAATATTTATAATAAAAGATGTTTATATTGTCAAATCATGTATCGGTAAAAGTCATTACATTGCCCTAAAAAGTAAAGATGCAAAAATTTCATGAGTTGCTTTTGAATAATTAATCTTCATTATTCAGCTTTAGATATTTTCCAGTGAATTTACTTTAAAATGAGTTACAGTAATACAGTACTTAATTAAATCCACTTAGTGGCTTTTGAATTTTTCGTAGTCCTCATTTTAACCCACCTTAAAGATTAGTAATATGTATATAAAAATGGTAAGCAGAACTCTGCCTTGAACATTTCTCTTAAAATAGTTCTTTATTTTGAATTTACCAGGCACAAGATAAATTTATTGCCCACTGTGCATTTCCAAGCAATTATTTGACCCCTGCAATTTTAACACTACAAGTCGTCCTCATTTTGTCAGTGTGGTCATCAACAATCTTCTTCCCAAAGATTTTTAGGTTTATTTGTATTTTTTGGCTAAGTGCAGAACACAAACTCAGTTGAGTTTTCAACCAGGAAGAATCTGAAGCATCTAAGACAGTCATCCCTAAGTTAGGAGAAAGCCCGGACTAAAAGCAACCCTGTAACTACTTCATTCCTCAGCTTCCTGGCAGCCTTATGTTCGACCCCATTCATGGTCTCTTAGAACGTTGCGTTTGATTTTCCCAGTGATCGTCTTAGGGAGTTCTTGAACAAATTCCACCTAATTAACAAAAACAGATGATGAGACACTTGATTCCGCTGTAACCATCCCAATTGTCAGTGCAAAAGGAGAGAACTTTCATGAAACTCTGGTGTTGAGTTTCAGTCTTGGGGTTGCCTTAGCCCAAGCTCATTGAATTTTTTGGACACCAGAAACTTGCTTTTACAGAGTAAAGATGATGGGATTTTTGTGCAATTCACCTGTATGCTTTGCTAGAGGAATATAATAATCCCTTTATTGCTTTCCACTAGTTCAAACTAGACCTGGGCCTCAGCTGCCCCAGGGAAATAGGGCCATACCTAAACACACAGAGAAAGTTAATTCTTGGGTTTTGAGCTTTTACGAGCTGGGCCCTGGAGGTTCTGAGGGAGATTTTTTTTTTTAGAGGTAATTTTGAGTATACACAATTTTCTCCTTATGCTTTGACTTGATGGTAAAATACTTCCCCCACCGCCCCCCTCCACCCAAGATAACATCTTGTATTCTAAAAATATCCTCAAACATTTTTGAAAATCAACTGGTTGCTGATTTAGTGATTTTAATAGAGAAAAATGTAGTTAGTTATTAGGTTGAAATTAATTACCTTTTTGGCTGAAATGACATTTGAAATGGAATTTTCATGTTATTATCACCCAATAGGATTCCAGGCCTAGAAGGGCATGTCAGTGTCTTTATATAGAGTCAGTCTTAAATCCTCTCTTGAAGAAGGAGGTTTCAGGAAAGACTCCACAGTTTGGATAATAACTTCTTCCTGAGTCTTACATTTGGTCACTTGATACTCAAAGGCATTGCTTTGAATTCATAAGGGTATTTATGGACCAAGAGTACTATGGTAGGTGAGTCAGGTATTGTCTTTAAAAACAGTCTGCCTTTTCTTTTCTCATATGGAATGGGACGGGTTAGTCCTATAAGGATTCTTAGATAGGATTGCAGTTGATCAAAGCCTTTAGTTTATCCAGCATTTGTAGTGCCCTAATAACATTTTAAAGTAAAATTCTTAGGGCTAAACAAGTTGAAATAGGTGTCTTCTACTTACATAATGATCTACCCTAAAGTCAAAAGCTAATAAAAACTAGGTACTCACTAGCTTAGTCCCCTGTTTGGTAACATGCCCCTAACTTCCGGGCAAAATACTTGCCTTTCTTGGATATTTGTAAGGTGCAGTTGATTTTTTCACATGATCCTGAAGTTCAAGAATTAATTTCTCTGGGTTGGATGATTTAAAGGGTGCAGATAAGACAATAAAAGCTTTCACTACCTGTGGGAGAAAAGTCAATTGATATTGATATGTTTGTTTTTTGGACACATCAAGGGTGGAACCAATGCTGAGTGCAGATGCTTAACTATTGGTTAGTAGTTTGCGTAACGGATGCGAATGCCAGAGATCATTTGATCAGAAATCCTCTAATCGAAACTTGGGCGCAAGTGAGGTTTTGAGACTTAATTCCTGCTAAGTGTCTTGGGAGTATAAGGAGTGTAGTGCTTCCCTAAAAATAATGGTTGAATTTTATTCGCGTCGTGTTAATTTAAATAACGTCATATTTAAATAGTTACTTAACATTTGATCTGACTAATCCTATTTTTAATTCAGGCAGTCCTTGATTTACAGATGACCACTTGCTCCATCAGACCGATACTATTAGAGGCATGTAGTTGGGGGACAAATGGAGATTTTGGGGTACACGTGATTGGAAAGGGGCAGGTGGGAGAGGGATTGTGTGTGCTGGGAAATAGGATCTCAGGAAGGATCGATCTACCTCTGAAAGGTTGTTTCTGCCTGCTATATTGGCTTCTCTTTGTAATACTATTAAAAACCCACCAATGGGATAACTATTGAGATTAGTAAGTTTAGTTTAAATGGGTACTTGCTCCTACATTGATTCTAATGGGTGTTCACTTCCAGTGTCAGCCCAAGTCAGTTGTATTGAGAGAATGAGAACGTGGAGGCAGGAGAAAAATGCTTTTTGGAGGATGGAACCATTGAGCGTGGTGATGGTCCCTGAAGTATGAGGAGCCCCACAGTGTCACTGGTGTGTGAGAGGGGGTCAGGGACAGGTGTGGGAGGACGCTGACAGGCAAGTTGGGGTTTTGCCACTTATGAACTCACAGGAAACTTGTGCAAGGAAAGGGGTCTCCCCCCTTCTGTACTGCATGGCTTCCTCTGAGATGGGAGGCTGTTGCTGTCACTCCCCGAGTTCCCTCTCACCAGGTCCTTCGTGGGCGTGTGGGACTTGTTTGGGAGCCTGGCTCCCACCTCCTGTTGGTGGTGTTTCTGTGAGGAGATGGGCTCTGAGCTCCCTGACAGTCGTGCAGTCAGTAAATCTGCAGCTGCTTACTTCGTGTCACCTGCCCCCTCATTGGTAGGGGTGTCCTGGTCTCCTCAGGGAGGCTTACCCTCGCTTCTCCCTGGTGGGTTGGCACTAACTCCTACCTCCAGTGACCGGCATGCCATCCGGGTCCGGGCAGCCAGCAGGTATCATTCCCTGGGCCACGTTGCTTGGAGACGTGACCTACGTCAAGCACATGCCATTCTGGGAGTTGCTTGAAACTGTTGGAAAGGGAGCTGTCTCTGTCCTCGGGGTTGCTAAGCTGCGTACGTGTGGAGTTGGTTGCTGTCACTTAGGAAGAACCTGCCCCCGTGGAGGCGACATAAAGAACAGCAACCTCAGGAAATAGGGAGACTGTGTTTTGCCAAGTTC
Organism: Lyroderma lyra; assembly: GCA_004026885.1. Lineage (NCBI taxonomy): Eukaryota > Metazoa > Chordata > Mammalia > Chiroptera > Megadermatidae > Lyroderma > Lyroderma lyra. Next base: position 27,874 of record PVJL010011396.1, on the reverse strand, counting down.
GTGTGATCCCCGGGACGTCACTGTACTCGGAGACCTCCCTCATGGGTGAGCCGATACAGTCCTTCTTTTTTTTAACTTAGGTCAGTTTTAGTTGAATTTTTGACACTTGCCATCAAAAGAGCCCTACTCCATTCCCTTCAAGACACAATTCATTTGTAAAATTGCCCAGCATGTATGTTTGTCCCACGTGTGCCTCAATGGTGAGACTGGCCCGCGAGTCACTCTTTAGAGGGGGCCCAATGGACGGAACCCGACGGAGAGGGTTGGTGCCGCACTCGGTGACGCTCACTGTACCTCTCCTCTGAGTGGGTCCGGACTGCTGACCACGGCCGATTCCACGACGGCCGGGTGCTCGATGAGCGCACTCTCCACCTCAAACGGCCCAATACGGTACCTGCAGGAGGAAGAGGAGGCCGGGATCACGGCTGCACCCGGCGAGGAGGCTGCCCCGGCCCCGTGTTGCTCCCTGACGGCGGCCAGTGCACGAACCCGGAGGATATGATGACGTCGTCAGCCCGGCCCACAAACCAGAAGTACCCGTCGCTGTCCATCACTCCTCTGTCCCCTGTGACGTAAAAATCCCCTCTTATAGTGGCGGCAGTCTTCTCTGGATTGTCCTAGGCATCGAAGAAGACGTTGGGGATCCATGTGGTCAGAATGGAAAAGGGGGAGTGGCACCCACGAAGGGCCAAGAACATTGCACACACTATTTCTAAAAGAAATGCATTTTTTACGGAAAGGTGGTACCTGGAATAGAGTACAGGAGGCCCAAGAGTACAATGCAAAGTAAATCTCTCACCTCCAGACCCCTTCTGCCACCCTCCCCCATGCGCCCAGCGACGTGCCCAGTTGTCCTCTGAGGGCAAGTGCTGCAACTGGAGTCCTACACCTGGAGCCTGACCCTCACGGGGCTTGTGGGCGAGAGGATACTCTCCTGTTTGCAGCTGACGAAAGGCTGGGGCTCTGGGAGTGGCCCAGGGTCCCATAGCAGAGCATGCTGGGCGTTGAATTTGGACCTGAGACTAGGGCTCCGTGTGCCACCTTCTGCACCCACATGCTCGTACCACGTATTCGGAGAAGAAGCAGAAGGGCCGTACGGACTTGAGCCTGAGGGCAATTTCTCCTTCTTGGCCGGGGGGTAAGACGTTGCCATTTTCATCTATAATCTGGAGTGAAAGAGACCATTTCTTAAGATTTCCTTGTCACGGGATGAAAGTGCGTTAGGGATGGCTGGGTAACGACCAGCAGAAAACTCTGAAACACTGTTCACTGCACCGGGTGTGACCCACCTGGACGTCGTAGGGCGCTACTCCCTTCCCCATCGAGCCCGGTTTAATGCTGTGTCCTTTCTGGTTGGCGCAGATTATTCCCTATGGCGAGGACATGCTTTGTGTGAGTATGTAAAATTCATGATCAGCGGCTGTTTCTATCATGACCATGAAGCGCGGGACTCAGTTTTGACTAGGGTTCTCGGGGGGCGCACCCAGGTTCTGAAATACAGGATTTCACTCCAGTGGTTCTCAAACTCGAGCGTTTATCAGAAGCTCCTGGTGCACTGTAAGCGCATGTGGTTGGGCCCTATCCCAGAGTGTCTAATTCAGGAGGTCTGGGTGGGGATGGGGGTCCTGAGAATTTGTATTGCTACCAATTTCCCAAGTGCTGTTGCTACTGCTGGGCAGAGGACCGTGCTTGAGGCGGAGGGGACCGTTGAGCGCACCTTGGAGTACACTGATCACTGGGGTGCTCTGGAGTCCTCCTCCCAGTGCAGGGGAAAGTTAGCTGCACCTTTCTGAACCTCCCCAACCCTTGACCCTTCTGAAACTGCTCCTGTGTGAGGAGGAGGCAGGAAGACCACGGAATAATCATAACCGCCTTCAGCCAAACCTGATTGGGTAATTCAGAGGTGCTGGTAGCTACTTGGCAAGGCAAGGTATCCTGGGAAGATCCCTAAAAGCTAGAGCACGACGGACACAGTTCCAGGGCTCCCTCGCCGATCCGACCTGCTGACCTTTGCCAGTGAACATACCACTTCCGTCTGCCCGTAGCCCTCGTGCAGCTCCAGCCCCGTCTGCTGCCTCCACTGGTCCAGCGTCTCGGGGTTGAGCGGCTCCCCACCTGTCAGGCAGTGCCTCAGTTTCTTGAATTTGTATCTGGAGAGACAGTTGCATGTGGTGTCTGGGGTGGGGAGAAATCTGAGTGGCTTTCATCACAAGGTAATTAGGATGTTCTGTATAGCAACAAGTAGCAACAAGCAGATGAGCTAGGAGAGGCCAGCTCTTAGAAGGTTTGTTCAAGGAGTGTTTGTTGAGCACCTACTACTTTGCCAGACACGCTTCTAGGCAACCAAGTTTCTGGACAAAGCTTACATTTTGGCAGGTTATGACAGAGGAGAAAATGCTCATAGAGATGTCACCTTCCTCTGAGCACTCGCAGGCAGCAGAGCAGTTGACTTCAGTTGAGCATTTACCATGTGGTGAGGAGCATTCTCATAATTCTCACGACCTCCGTGGTACAGGCGAGGAGCCTGAGACCGAGAGCAGTTAAGAGAACGTGCCCACGGCCTCGCAGCTGACACAGGGCCCAGCCCGACCCTCTGTGCATCCTCGTGGGTGGAGTTAAGGGAGGCGTGTCAGGGCCCTCCTCAGGTCTGAGGTCACACCACTGGAAGGCAGCTGAGCCCACCTGCTGGACTTAGGAGCTTGAGCTTTTCAGCACTGGCCTTTTACAACTACCCACAGGCCCCGGGTGGGAAGGCCTGGAACGACCTTACTAACACAGTGCAGCCCTACCTAGGCGGGAGGGTGTGGTAGGACAGGAATCGTGTTATGCAAGCAAGATGCTGACATTCTGAGCACCACACAGGCGTTGATACTGACTAAGATAAGATTCTACCTGCCTTATTCTGTCTCTCACGGCCCTCTCCGTCCTGGGTGTCCATAGCTTGGGGGTGGGAAACAGGGTGGGTGAGCCTGCCCTAAAGTTTTTCTTCCTTTCTTTCTCTTCTTGTGTATCGAATTCACATTACTTACATAAATACACATTGCAACTCCAGTGCATGTTCAGGCGATTTGGCCAATTGAATATATTCTTCAAGTCACAAGATTTCATTAGCTTCTCTTCAAGGCAGTATAAATGTAGTTGTGGTTGTTTTCGGGGTGGAAGTTCTGGGACTATAGGGTTCTGGTGGTTTCCAGAAATTTTTCAGTTGTCCCTAGAGGCTATCCCTGTTATTCTTAAACTGGGGGGCAGTTGTGTCCCACCGGGAGACTTTATCTGGGGACCTTTTTGATCATCGCGTCTTGTGGAGAGGGACGTGCTCCTGGCATCCTGTAGGAGGCCAGGTAGAAATCCAACAACACACATGACAGCCCCACCCACGACCCAGCATTATCCGGTCTGATGAGAAGGAGCGTTCTGCCCCGGTACCTCTTCAGGTCTTTCTGCACAAGCATCCTGTACACAGTGGGCGCGCTGCACAGGGTCGTGATGGGGTAGGTGGTGAGCGTCTGCATGGTAGAGAAAGACCCAGGCGTCAGAGTGGTCAATTCAAGGCTGCGGCTACGGCAGTGTCTGCAACCCCGCGCTCTCTTTCATTTTAACACATGCCGCTCCCATCGGAATAAGAAAGCAAATATTGTATTAGCTGTCACTAGTGAGTGTGTGTCTGTTGGGAATTTTCAGTGATTGGAGAGAATGTGTATATGTTAACAATTCTAGACATAGGCACTCAAACTCAACAAAAAGTGAATTGGTGAATTTGAGAACAACTCCGCAGTATGAGCAGGTTTATTGTACCCGGAGCTGTAAATTACCTTTCATGGCGGAATTTCAAAGTACTGACCGCTGGGTAGTACCAACTCTGGACCTGCAAGCTCACCTGCCAGAACCTTCCCAATACCATTTCATCTGTCCTTTTGTGTGGATTCATGAAAGGCATAAGTTAGGCTTTTTTCAGTTCTTAATTGTTCACCATTTGCTGGGCTCGTTATACCTGTACTTCCTTAACACCAAAGGCATCTTAAATCTGGAGAAATACTAATGTTTTAGAGCTCCTCTTTCTAGAGAGGTTCCACTGTGTCACATCGTGAATCGACAATTTGTTCAGTTTCAGCGTTTGAGAGAAGACTTTCAGGATGTAAGTCTAGGCGCTGTGGTTTGTCATAGATCAGGCGTCACCTTTGACCTGTAAATGAGCATTTCTACTGTGTGTGCCTGCTCCCTACGTTCCAGCTGTTCCAAGTGAGTGCCGCGTCTCTAACAAAGAACAGTGCAAACGCAGAAATGTTTTTATAGCACTTGAACATCTGCAGGGATAAATGACAGCTCACAACTGAAAGAAGCAAACAAGCACATTATCTCTGCGCAATAGGAATGTTCTTATGTGATCTTACATTAAGTGAGGTCTATAACTAATATAGCAACATGTCATCACTATATAAATTAATACGAACAATTAATACTAACATTAACATAATATTAAATAATATATATTGAATATTTTATTTAAATATCCTATTTTATACAAAAGAATATTCTTATTTTACAAACGCAGGTTTGGAAACTGGGACATCAACCTGCCTGCTTTGGGGCGCTTTGTAAACCTTGGTGGGGACTCCAGTTCTTAGGTTTCCCTCCCTTTCTGTTCCAGGGTGCAGCCAACTCCTCAGACATGCTGGCAGAATGACAGGTGGCAAAATGACAGGGTGTGCCTAGCGTTCATTCACACCCAGGTGTGGTGTTTATTTGATAACATGCATTTTGTTAAACTTAATTGACTTGTCAAGGTCGAGACACAGTTGGCCTGAATCCCATTTTTCTAATCACTGAAATCTGATGCGTCAATCTAGCCGCTTCTGGCCAAGAAGCGGGGGTGGGTGTCTTGTTCCCAGGGGAGCATTGTGCCCCGAGGATTCGCCGTGAGAAGCACGGGGGTCAGGGAGAACCAGAAGGAGCTGCTCTGGGAGAAAGGCGACCCCACCTGGAGCCTCGACCACACAGGGCGTCGGGTTTCCAGTTACTGTGGTTTCACTAACCAGAAACCACAGATTTGAGTAGACCTGTGAGCTGTTACTGAGAGCCGGACTCTTAAACGGCCCCAGGTTTAGTGGCATTAGGCAGTCGGGAGCACTCTGAAGCACAGGTTAAATGCATTCAAAAGCCAAGTCCCTGAACACTTGGCGGTGTCACAGGGACGATTTCCGTAAGCCCAAGAAGCCCTGTGTCCTGAGGAACCGTGTTTGCTGTGTTTGGGGGTGAGGCGAGGGAGCAGGACGTTGTGACTTACATCCAGGAGGGTGTCCATGTCAAACTGGGCCATCTGATGCACAAAGACACAGGCTCCCTGCAGCCAGGAGGAGAAGAGGCTGCCGATGGCGGCCTTGACCCAGCCAGTGTCGGACATGTTCCACATGACATCTGAGGACTGCAGGTCTAGCCAGTACCTGCGGGATGCGGAGAAACCACAAGACGGACCAACGCAGAACAAACCAAAACACCAGGAAAGCGAGCAAAAACCGGGTCTCTGAGGACTGGCCCGAGAACAAGGCTGCAGGGAAGGTTCAAAAGGAGCCCCAAGGCAGGAGTGATTGCACCTCCCCTTTTGTTTTTAAAGGACTTTTCCAGAATTCTAGGTAGTCTGGGAGTGTAGTAGGAGGCTGGGCTTGGCAGAATTTTCCGTTGATGCAACAGATATTTATTGAGCAAATGTTACATGTCCTACCCCGCAGACTGAGCAGATGGGACAGATACGTGCTCGTCTTGCAGGGACGTAGGTGGTGGAGAGGCACACGATACAGTGAGCAAGACTAGAGATCAGTTTCGTAATCGCAAACCGTGGTGAGCGCTGTGGGGGAGGGAGACAGCGGAATGCTCTGGGCGGTGAATTCACCTGCCGGTGAGGAGGGAGACGTGCCCTGTGGGCACTGAATCAAGGCTGATCATTCAGCGAGCTAAGGTTGGGCAGGCGCATCCCAAGTTCTGTTTTGTAGAGGTCCCGTGGGGCCATCTTATAGCCACCCAAGGAAAGGTGTCCACTAGGCAGTTGGGTTTACATGTTGGCAGCTCAGGGAAGAGTTTAGCGAAGCCAGAATTGTCGCCCTACCTTCCACAGAGGGTGTACCCGATCCCCAGGCTGCTCTGGGAGTGCTGGGCCATCTTAGGAAAGCCCGTGGTCCCACTGGTGAAATAAATGGCCATCGGTTCTTGACTCGCTGTCTCCACACAGCTGTGCTCCGCAGAGGCGGACCTGTAACACACGGGCCCTATGACGGCCGCCACGGCTGGCAGACCAGGTTTGCTCTGCTACCTACACCCTCTTGATACCAGAAGATGGTTAACAAAACGGAACCAAATCCGAAGCCTCCCTGAGAGGAACTTGTCATGAGATCTTAGAGCAGCGGTTCTCAACCCTCCTAATGCTGCGACCCTCTAATACAGTTCCTCATGGTGTGGTGACCCCATAAAATTATTGTCGTTGCTACGTCATAACTGTCATGTTGCTGCTGTTATGAATCGTCATGTAAATATCTCATATGTGTTTCCCGATGGTCTTAGGCGACCCCTGTGAAAGGGTCGTTCGACCCCCAAAGGGGTTGCGACCCCCAGGTTGAGCACCGCTGTCTTAGAGGGACTTGGCCCATCAGTGGCAAGATTTAATGGCTTACACCTCTCTCTGTCTCTGTCTCTCTCTCTCTCTCAGTCTCTCTCTAAGCTCTATCTTCCTATAGGCCAAATAGATAACGAGGATCACTTTCAGTAACGAAAGAATGTATATTTTATTTATATAAACATTTATTTCTAAGTGCTTTTTTAAATCTATGAATTTTTCAAAATCAGTATCGAATCCCCATCAATTATTACTTCAGGAGCTTTTATGATTTAAAGGAAGATCTTTTGGCATCTGAATCAAACTTTTGAAAACTTTTTTATTCGATAGCATCAGTGTGCCTGCAGACTCAGCTGCTTACCGAATAGCATCCCTTTCTGCTTCCTTGCCCTGACAAACTCTTGATTTTGTTCAGGTATCAGGCAGCCGTGAGCTTCAGGGGGAGGGGGGGAGGGCTGTTCCCTGTGTAGCTCTTGGGGGGACGGGTCCTTTTTACTAGGGTAGTAAAGGAGAAACATCTGTCTGGCCCTTAATTTTGGCCTTTCCCCCATCTCCTATTATAATTGTTCTGTAAAGTGTTCATGACCTTCTGTCCTTGGGGGGCAGAAGGCGGGGAGAGGCCATAAAGTGAGCGCCTCCAATAGAAGCGTGACTCAAACACGGGAAGTGGGCCCTCGTTCTGGCTGGGCTGCGTGGTCCTCTGAAAGGCCGGCCACCTGCTGGCAATGACAGCCCTCCCTTCCTTAGTTCTTAGAAACGGGGCCCTGGTGTCTCTGGAGCTACACAGTCGTTTGTTTGAAGCAGGGGTTCCTTTTATCTTGAAAAACACACCCCCAGATGCGCAAACTTCAATTTGAAATGCACGTGAGTTCTGGGTCCTTTATCCTTCGTCAGTTTTGTGGCACCTTTAAGACTTCCTGGGGACTCGGCAGTGTGTGGCAGGGTTGTTTAGGATGGGGCTCCCTGAACTGGGGGTGCCTGCTGCCAACGAGGTATGCACAACCACTGGGCTGGGGAGGAAAACAGAACTTCACATTAAATGTGTTCTTTTGTTCATGCTTTAAAGTGCACTGGCCCGGCCCTTGGGAGAGAATTTGGGGACGGCCCAGCAGGATTTGGTTTACATTAATTACTAGGATAGAGTTTTATTCCAACAAAGGAAATGGTTCTGTTATTCAATAGGGTTTTCACGTCGTCTTTCTATAAACTTCTCAGGAAGAATTGTTTTTAAACATAAGCTATTTAACAGCTGTCTGAAGGGTGATACCATTCATTAACATTTCACTCCCTTTTTTACAGTTTAGGGTGTGCTTACTCATGCTGGCTTACTTTATCCTCAGATAACACTTGAGATGTGTTCAGCAGAACTATCCCTGTTTCACAGGTGAGGAAAACTGTTTTTCATTCATTCAGTAGGTGCATGTGGTAGGGACTGAGGCTAGGTGGCCGACCAACAGCCTTGGGGTTCTGCCTCCCTGGGGTTCCCAGTTTAGGACGGGTTGGCACACCTTTCCCGTGAAGGGCCAGACAGTAAACATCTCAGGCTCCGTGGGCCTTTGTTCCCTGTTGTATTTACTCAGCGTGGCTCTCGTGGGGTGCAAGGGGCCATAGCAGTATAACCAGTCATATGGCCTGGTCCCAATAAAACTTTATTTACAAAACCAGGCGCCTTGCCAAAATGGGCTCATGGGCCCTGACCTGTGCTGCCTGTCTCTGTGGCACAGGAGGAAGATAGCACATAAGGGAACCGACGGCTGGACACGATAGTCAGTGCCAAGTCCTAGGGTAAAGCAGCGGGACAGTGTGACAGAGGGGCTTGGATTTACTCTGGTCTGCGAAGGGTGTTCAGGGACAGCCTCACTGAGGGGAAAACATTGGAGCTGCGGAAACAGCAGGTACAAAGGCCCTGAGGTAGGGCATGCCTGAGGAACAGAAGGGTGACCAGCAGGAGTCAAAGCAGGGAGCGCGGTGGGAGGCGCAGTCCCCGAGTTAGGCCGTGCAGGGAACAGGCAGACACAGACAGAGCTGCATTCCTTCTGTCATCAGGTGGTTCTTTTCTGGGGGGGAGCCCGGGGCAACCTGCAGTACTGCTGAGTCCTTGCAGGCAAGGAGACTCCCGAGATGCAGCTGTCAGCGGGTTACTGCTGGTACTGAGGATCGGGGCGGGGAAATACTTACTGAAATAACTCCTGGAAGCTGAGCCACCCCTCCCGGCCTTGGGGAGACACCAGGAGTTTGGTCTGCAAGTGGGGACATTCTGACCCGATGGACTCCACCATTGGGACCACCTCCTCACTGGTCACAATACACTTGGCCTTGGACACTTGCAGTCGGTAGAGGATGTCTTTTGCCGTCAGCTGGATGGTTCCTGGCATGAACACGAGCCCTGGGGAGGAGAGGGGGTCCTGAGATAGACAGAACTATTGTCCTCAGGTGAGGCTGGGGCTGCATGGCTTTGTGCCCCAGCGGGGAAGGGCTGCAGAACCCAGCCTTCAGCTGCCCCTCATTTGATCCCCAGGGACCTGCCACAGGACCCTGATTCCTGGAAGGTCCTTAGAGCACTGGCTTTAGAGTCTGTCGGTTCCTGGGCCTAATCCTGTCCTTGTAGCTTGCTAGCTTTGTGACCTTGAGGGTGTCACCTTCCTTTTCTGTGCCTCCCTTTCCTTAGCGGGACAATGGGGGAAATAATAGTAAGTGGCTGGCATCTGGTGAGCATGGCAATGGTAGGTTGTTATTATGTAACATTTCGAGGATGATTTTTATCATTATTACATAATAAAAACAGACTTTATAGCTTATAACGCTTCTCTGTGAACATTTCATTCAATCCTTGGAACCAGTGCTTTCCAAAGTGAGTTTTACAAGATAATTCACAGGAGAGGAGAAAAGAAATGAAAATTTAAAAAACATGTATTAAGCTATTGGAGTCATTTTTATGTTTTTTATCTCATTTTTGTGTATATTTTATAGCATGCATGCTCTATTCGTGCAGAACAGTATAGATACCTATCCAGATGGGAGGTGTGTGGCCACATATGTTTATTGATAGAGGGCACAGTCAGAAAGCCTGGAGGCCCCTGTTCTGAGCAACCCATCGGTCCATGTAGCTGCTGCCACTCGCTGGAATAGACTGGGTCTTCCCAGGGGTCCGGCATCCTGGACGTGCGCCTGCACTGCCTTGGCAATGCGTAGTTTATCCCACATCCCCACTCCCTCCTGAACATCGCCTGAGATCGGTCCGTCCCTTATGAGCAGGACAGAGGTTTAGCTAAAGGCCGAATGAAGCGATGGGAGGGAAGCACAGTTGTATGGGAAGCATTCGTACAAATAGATACTCCCGTTTACTGAACACTTACTATGTGCCTGGTATCTCACTTGAAATTAGCCTCAGAGTATAAGTGACAGCCCAAGAGTGGCGAAGTCACTAAGTGTCAGAACCAGGATTCTAAGACACGTACTTGAGACTCCTAAGACCTGTATTTCAAACGCAGCGGTCCCCAACCTTTTTGGCACCAGGGACCGGTGTCATGGAAGACACTTTCCTTGGATGGGGGTTGGGATAAGATGGTTTCAGGATGATTCAAGCACATTTCATTTATTGTGCACTTTATTTTTATTACTACATTGTTGCATATAATGGAATCATTATCACCTGCTGCAGTGAACCCATAATTTAAGTAGGACTCTTGATATTTTCTTTTAAATGCAATTTTCTTTTTGTTGGCAGTCTTACAGTCTGCTGCTGTCTCATCGTTGGGCCTTTCCCCCTTTTCAAAGAAACTGTCCAGTGACATTTGCTTTTAGGGTCAGCTTGCGGGCTTACCACCACTGTGACTGAGACAAGTGCGCAGTGTGGGAAGAGGCACGGATGGACGTGGTAAATAAAATAGTGGGCGTCCATCCTCAGACTAAATTAAGTGTCCGATTCTGACTTAAAGCCTGCCACCAGATGCAGCTCAGTTGTCACTTGCCACTCACTGATACCGTTTTGGTATGAGTCTGCAAGCACTTGATTTATTAGGGTCTCTGCAGTCCAACCTCTCTGTTCATGTTAACCTGTATTTGCAGCCGCTCCCCAGCGCTAGCCTCACCGCCTCAGCTCCACCTCAGATCATCAGGCATTAGAGTCTCATAAGGAGCGCGCAGCCTAGATCCCTCGTGTGCACGGTTCATAGTAGGGTTCATGCTCCTGTGAGAATCTAGTGCCCCCTGACCTGACAGGAGGCGGGGCTCAGGCAGTAATGGGAGTGATGGGGAGTGGCTGTAAATACAAAGGAAGCTTCCATCACTCCCCTGCCACTCCTCTCCTGCTGTGCAGACCGGTTCCTAACAGGCCATGGACCAATACCAGTCTGTGGCCAGGGCATTGGGGACCCCTGTCATATCAGACTACTTGTGTCTTGGTGAGTTCCCTGAAATCAGCTAACTAGGAAGATGGAGAGTTGAATTCCTAGAAAGGAGACTATTCATTGAATATATTTTAGAAGCTCCTACATGCCCCCTCTTGAGAAGATGCATAAATACTTGGCGATAAGGAAGTTAATTAAGAAAACAGCTTAAAGGATCTCAGATGGTTCACTCAATACATAAGCAGATTATTTATTTTGCAAACCATCTGTTCTTATCAGCTCAGTAATTATTAGTCCTCCTGATGGATTTGTGACATGAGTGTGTTCAGTGGGTTAAGGGGGAGGTTCTCTTGTAGTGGATTTTAGACTGCACACACTTTACAGCAAAAGCAACGCATTTTGCCAAGTGGTGTAGTAGTACAAGCATCCAATATTCACTGAAAAGATTTAATACATTATCCTCAGCTGCTTGCTTAACATTTAATAGTTAATTCAATGCTTTTGACCATTCAGCCTGTGGGGGCATTTTTAAACTTTGCATTTCACACATTGCATAAATCATGCAGTGTGGTATGCAATGCATTTTTTGTGACCAATAAACCACCTTTAATCTCCCTCTAGTCCACAATTGGTTTCACATTTGCAAGTTCCTTTTTATAGTAAATGCAAAATAAATTTTATGTATTGCTGTTTTGATTTAATATTGGCAAGTAAGAGCATTTTTCAACATCATTATGCAGTCCTCTTAACTATCTTTTTTTTTTTTTTAACAGCAGTGTATTGCTTTATTGGGGGCAGGGTTTGGGGGATTTGGGGTTGGGAGGGGAGACACCAAGGTGAGGAACAAAATCAATTAAAGAAATAAAAGTACGGGAATCAATAATGTTAAAATAGTAATACACAAAATAGGTAACTGCAATCATTTTCTTAAGAGAACTCGACTCATGGAAGAAAAACTTTAATTGCTGTTGCAAAAAACATCTTTATGAAGTAGAAATTGGTTTCAGTAACATCAGTAGAGAATATGGTCTAGAAATTGGAGGTAACTGGATATAAAATCCTGGCAGCAATTTAATAGAACAGTCCCAGAGGTTAAGCTGAGGCCAGCACCTAAGGAGGACGAAAGCCTTGTCTGGGGAATTTTGGATGATACCTGGAGAAATATTACACTGTGCATAAACCGAATTGAACTGTCACAAGTGTTGTAAAGTTTCATATAGTAAAAAGTTTTTTTCTACATGCACTTCAATTTCACAGCAAGAGTGGCATAAAACACCTAAACACAGAAGAGAGCATTCATGCAAGATATCTAATTCCTTGATATAATAATGTATACAATTCAAAATGATTACACTATCATTACCTCTAGGGCTTTCTGCAACTACAAGGTGGTGGTTATGGAAAGCATGGCCCCCAGTATCAATATCTAAAAAGCATCCACCACCTTCTTCTATGTGTGTTCTCTTTTTGCATTTTTTCTTCATTTTTCTTAATCAACTCTGCTGTTGTTGCTGCTTCTTAGCAAAACTGGTAAAAACAAAGTTGTAATCATTGAACACAGCACTCTGGCAATCAAGACGTTGAAAACCTTCAGTCTTCTGGGGCGAAGAAAGCACTGTGTGACATTGAGAACTCTGATTTACAAACAAGGTGGTCACGAATTTTCCTGGCTTGAAGACTTCCACAACTTTCCCGATCAGGTCATCGTAGGAGTTCTGACTTAAGTTTCTTTCAAAGCTAACATAAAATTCTGATTCTGGAGTGATGTGAATAGTCCAATAAGTTCCATCCGATTTCATGCCATTCATCGAATACCCGCAGGGTTGAACATTGTGGCATCAATGACAGAACCTGGTATCAGGTCACGAATTCCACTCTCACGAGTGACATCCTTTGCAGTAACACCATCTTTCATGTAGAACTGGTCCATAACAAGCTCACTCATCAGAATTTCCAGGGTTTGATCTGGCTGACCGATTACCCTACTCTCTGGGAAATCCAAAGTATACAAGTACCAATAGTCAGAATTCATACGTCCCATACAAAACAGCATTAAGAAATTCTATTTCTTCCTGGAAATTCCGATGTGGGTGCCCTTGGTGAGAAGGCTTTATGAAATTCTTAAGAGAATAAAAGAAGCTTTGAATTGAGTCAAACCCACTGTAATCCCTAGCAGGTTTCAATAGGGCAACCAGTGCTTTCAGCAAGAGGGTGGCACGTTTCAAAATGAAACGTCTCTTGGAGACAAACATGCCACTCTCACTGAGTACATAAGCTTCCTGCTTGTCAGTTTTTGTCACATTTATGATTGAACATGGCACATCCTTCAAAAGTATGTCCCACCTGGATCTGGGGATGGTGTGACGATCCCCAGATCCTTGGTTTGCATCGGGTTGCTGCTTGGAGAACCAAGCCTCCAGCAGCTTCTCTGCCCCTTCGAAACAGTGCGCAGCTTCCATCACCGAGAGACTTAACGAACAAGCGCCGACCAGATAATCAGCGAAATTCAATCTCCGCCGCCGCTTGCCGCCGCCGCTGCGGATTGTTCCAGCTGACTGAAGTCCAGGTTCCTTGTCCTGCTATAATTTTATATTAACTTTTTTTTTAAAAAAAGAATTCATAAAATTGTCCCGGCTTTTGTGTGTGTGAGAGCGAAAGTTGACTGTGAGTCGGTTGGAAATAGAGGCAGATACGGTTCAGTGTCTCGTAGTCCGCCGTTTCCCCGCTAGGGAGAGCAGCGCGAGCGCCAGCTCATGTCGCCGGCCATACCGTGGCAGCCTCAACTGTCCTTTTAACGCTGTCCCATCAGCGCGGCTCAGTAAGTTCAGTTAGCTGCACACACACCTCCCCTCGACTTTATTGTCATGTGAGCTGTGATTTCTTTAATCATCTCTATATAGTTGATTCCAGTTTTTTCTATCACTTGCCCACAGTGCAACAAACATTTTGGTGTTCCCTACGGTAGTGTATTCTCTGGTTATTCTTATTTGTTGTTATCGATTCAGAAGTGTTGCATGTCATGCTCGAGAGCAGGGGTTGGCAGGCTTTGTCTGTAAAGGGCCGGAAGTAAATGTTTTCAGCTTGGTGGGCTGTACCGTCTCTGTCTTAGTGAGCACAAAGCCACAGACAATGTACACGGGTGAGCACGGTGGGATTCCACTGAAACTTCCAATGTTTACAGAAAAGACGGCCACCCCGTAGGCCATGGTGTTGGCTGGCCTCTGTTCTACAGGGGAAAAGAATCCGGTAGAACTTTTACTTGTGGTGCATCATGAATTACGACATTGGAGGGTGCATCACGAATTACTACTTCGGAAGAAAATGTGTCATTGAATATATCCATCTTCCTCTCTAGAAAGAGGCCGAGGTTTTCCGACTGGGATCCCTAGTTCTATTCTTCCAAGTTCTTGTGTTTCTACCTTTTGTATTTGCCTATCAGGGAGAATCTAGATATATTCAGAGAAGTAAAATCTGCATCACCAGGATAACACATCATAACCCAGCACTGCAAACTTAGGTCGGTGCCCACACTTGCTTTTGTAGAGCTAGTTCTGTGCTTAACTTCCCAGCTGGGTGACTTTGGGCTGGCTGCTTAGCCTCCCTGAGCCTCCATTTCCTCTCTTGCAAACGGGCATCACAGTAATCCCTGCCTCTTAAGGTCATTGTTATTATGTCACGATTGCTCTTAACTTCACCTCTTAGTTTGCTGTCCTCTGTGGGCCTAGCTCCCATCCGAACTCACAGTTCAGAAAAACCTCAGCTGTCAGGTCCTCTGTCTGCACAACTGAGGCAAGTTCAACATTGGCACTGACCTGTTCGCATGCAAGCCACGTTGATGAGCCACCACTCTGGGATTCGGGGCAGAATGACGGCCACGCGGTCCCCTCTCCTTAGGCCACAGGGCTTGGTGAGCACGTTGGCAGCCTTCCGGGACAGGGAGCCCAGCTCTCCGAAGCTCCATTTCACCTCGTCCCCTTGGCCATTCACCCACCACAGGGCCGGGTTGGCTGGTCTCTCTCCTGTCTGGCCACGGGCACATGGGAAAGAGGGGAGAAGGCTCCTATGACTGGTCGCCAAACATGGGGCCTGTAGCGTGACTCCCCTTAGCACTCCAACTTGCATTTCAGGGCCCCACTCCTCTCCTGTTGAACGCAGCTTAGGCCAGATGGTCACCCTGCCCTGGCCAGTGCGTGGGCATGTAAGCCAAGCTGGCCTACCCCATCTTCTCCCCCCGGATACCCCAAGCATCCTGCCCAGTTTCTTGCACTCTCCCATATCCCTTCAGTTACCTTCTTTCTTAGGTTAGACCCTGTTCTATCCGAATAACCCTCCTGAATGTCCCATGGTTGATTAGGAATGTGGCATCTGTTTATACCCACAAGGCTGAGGTGTGGGTTTCATAGGCAACAGAGCAGGGTTGGGGAGCCATGTGGGGTGGGTGGGGAGAGCCATCAATCAGCTTGATTGATTGATTTCCAGAGGAAACTTCTCACCTGTGATTCTGCAAGCAAGCTATCTGTGAGGCAAAACCTGTTTTCTATATTGCCTGGAAAGAAAAAAAGACCCCCCATGCCTCCCCCGATCTGCAGTGCTCATTTTGCCTTCCCTGGTCGGCACGTACGGGCAAGCCCAATTTCCTTGCCCTCCCCGTGAAGCCTTCCGTAGCCTCCTCCTTCCTCGCTGACTTCTCTGCATTCCTGCCACACGGTGCTCCTATTCCCCGTGCCTCTGTGACATTGTGCTGCAGTGCAAGTGCGTCCCTATCCCATAGATGCAAGCTCCCTAGATCAGGGGCTGGTTCGGGTCCCTTTGGGCTTGGTGACCTTGGAGGAGTAGCATGACTCCCGTGAGATCAAGTTCCTCATCTGCATCCCCGTGGGCCGTGATGGGGATTTGACAACATAATACAGGTCCGTGTTTCTCAGTCCTCAGTCATTTGACTGTCACTAAGTTTTATCAGATCTGTCTACACCTGTGCTGTTCTATTGTTCTTCGCAGTTTTCTTTGTAGCAGCTCACTTCCTGGGACAGATTTCCTTCAGAAGGAAAACGGGTTGCATCACCATCATACTAGGAACATCAGTACCACTTGCCAAAAAGAGTTTACTGAAAAATAAGCATATTGCAAACAAACTATGTTCTTAAATTTTATCTAGAGGTTATTAACTGCCACCTGCTACCTGTTCAGAAGGGAGTTTGGTAAGTGTCAGCAAGTATTAAAACAGGAGGGCTCGGAGGACGTCCTTGCCCTCACCGGGAAGGAGCCACTGAGCATGCCGACCACCCTGCATATCTGGTACCCGGCGCCATCTTTAGCACAGGCCCTCGCATTCTCGTGAACACGGATAGGTAAAGTGTTCGGCACAGCGCCTGGCGTGGAGTGGGGTCAGTAAGCAGGAGCCCTGACCTGGGGCTGCAGACCTGCGGTGGGGCTTGCTGTTTTCTTCTTCCCAACCTCTGAGTCTCTGCTGAAAACCCAAAGCTCAGATTACAGGTTTGGATGCTCCAAAAACACGCAAACAAGAGGGGAGCAAAGACAGCTGCGTGGGACCCTGAGTAACCACGGTGACGGGGACCGAGGAGGCTCCCAAGGAGGCCCAGAGATCTCCCCCGGGGAGAGCAGAAGGCAACTTGGAAAATAAACAAAGGAGACCGAGAAGGATGAAAGAACTGAACGAAAAGTGACAAGTGGGCCCCAGGACCAGGACACAGAAGAAGGGGCACCCAGCCCCTGACGGAAGCCCACCACCTGGTACCTTCTCCTTCTGGGACCACTGGTCCAGCACATCCCCCGCAAAGTTGAAGTTCTCAGGCAGCGGCCTCTCGCAGCGATTGATGGCTTCAAAGTCAGCGAGGCTCAGAGGTGCCCACAGCCGGTGTGTGCTGTGCCAGTGCCGGCTAGGTGGCCTGGTGAGCCAGACAAGCCCGAGCATTCGGCAGCAGGACAGAGCCTTCATGGTTCCGAGGGCCTGGTCGACTGCTTTGGGGGTGGAGGTGCCTGCCACTTGGCCTTGGAGACAGATGGGCGGAGCCTGTGAGGCTCTCCCGAGGCTCTGTAGTAAGCCAGGAGCGTGGACTTGTGGCTGCCTGTCCCCGGAACGTTGGGGACACCTGCAAAGCACCCCACCCTTCTTCAGAGCTGCAGCAGGCAGTCCCTGGCTAGCCTCCCGCCACTGAACTCACCCTCTTCGTTCTGTCCGTGGCCAGATTGGCCTTCGAAAAGCCGCAGAGCCAGAGAACCGCCAAGCCCTGCCTCCTGTCTCCCCCTTCTCCCGCGGCCCCCGAAGGGGAAACAGACAGAATACTGGCTGCCCGGACAACGTTCAAGTCCCGCTCCCCTCTGCCTTGAGCTCACTTCTGTCCACTGGCCGAGTTTTCTCTCCTCGTGAAAGCAGCCCGCTGCTTTCGTGAGTGTCCCCGGGGATCCCGAAGATGTGACCCGTCCCTGCCCTGGCTTCGGGCCACCCGCCACCCTGTCCCCTTCAGTCCTCAATGCAGGCCCCGGCTCGGCCGCTTTCTGGCTGTAGGACTTTGGGGAAATTTCTTCCCCCTCCTGCACCTCAATTTTCTCTTCTGTAAAGTGGGGGAAACAGAATTCCTCTCTCCCGGGGCTCTTTCGAGGATGTGATGAGGTGATGCACTCAAAATGCCGAGCATCCAAAGAGTCCCTTCAAAGAGCTGAGGTACGCTGTTGCTGGAGCCACTGTCATTTGTGCGGCGTGGTACCCTTTCCCGAAGTCTTACCGTGTGAGTCAGGGCACCTGGGCTCTGCCCCCAACTCTTTCTCGGTGACATTGGCAGTCACTTTCCCTTCTGGACTGCCATTGTAGCCTCTTTTTTGCTAATTCTGTCATTAGTTCTTTGAATTTCCATGGCATACATCTGTACAACTCACGTGACAGCTCTCTCTTTGCTATTGATTCTTGTTTTTGATGTATGTGCCGTCTCCCCCACTGACCTAGACGATGTGGGTGGAGGCCACATGTGTTGCGTCCTTGTCACTGAATGTGGCTCAGAGCTTTCCTCAGTAGCAAAAGCCCGTGTGTATTAAGTGTGTGTTCACCTCCTTGATGTCGCTCAACGTTGTGACAAGCTTGTGAGGCTGGTGCTATTATGATCTCCATTTTACATAGGGCAACTGAGGCCCATGCAGATAAACTATGAGGCGTGATACAAAAAAATACAGTGAATGTTTAAATAAGATAATTTTATTACAGTAAAAGACATGTTGCCATGAGTCCCCCTCAAAACACCCCCCTCGCTTCCAACACACGCGTCCCATGGTTCTCGTCACTCTGTGGAGCGGTTCCGGACGTCCTCTGGCGTGTCTGTAGTTGCGCTGTCACGGGTGCCTCCATGTCCTGAATTGACTCTGGTCACACATCGCTTCTGGTTTGGTGATTTCTGTCAAATGAAAACATGACACTGTCTCCTCCTTATTCACCGGAGCTGGCACCAGGCGACTCCTGGCTCGTCGCCGAAGTCAAAACCATGACAGGTCAACGTATTGAATCGATTCGGGACACTGAGGCAGCCATGACAGCACAACAAAAGCCACTCACGAGACAGGACTCCCAGAACTGCTTCCGAAAGTGACAGGAACGATGGGACACGTGTGTTGGAAGCGATGGGGAGTGTTTTGAGGGGCACTATTGGCAAGGTGTCTTTTACTATAATAATGTTCTTTTTAATTTAAACATTGGCCGTATTTTTTAATCACACCTCGAAACTTGCCCCAGGTCACCCGCCTGACATGGGACACCAGCAGCAGGGTCGGAACCCATGGGACCTCGACTCCTCATCTTCTCCGCTTGTCGGTCTCCGTTGTGCTGCCTTCCTCAGGGAGGGGAGGGTTCCTTGTTGATGGGGAACCCCTGCACCCGTCTGTCCCACTCAGTTGCTGTGCGTGGAGTGGAAAAATCTGCAGGCGCAAAGGAAGCCCGAGTCTTCAGCGTGCTGATGAACCGGGCGAAGGCTGCGGGCGTCTCCAGCCCTCCTCCCCGGGGCCACGCCCACGCCCCCGCCGGGGCCACGCCCTCGCCCACCGCTCACAGTGGTGCCCGGAGAACAGAGACGCCCATTCGGAGCCAATGCAATGTTCTGTAGCCTGGAAGGAGCTACTTCGGGCAATACCCTTGGTATCGAACGCCATTATGTCAAGATGAAGAGACGAGGGACAGTGCCTCACTTGGGCAGTTTTCTGGAAGTGTGGCGACGGCATCAGAAGTAGAGAAGACGGGGAGAGGGCAGGGGGGAAGTACAGGGGGCCCTGCTCACGATTTAGCAAAGTCCTGGAAGTGAGACCCCCCTCTCCCAAACACGCACGCGCGGACGCACGTACCACACACGTACTTGCATCCACACTGGCCGCTCTGGACGACCTTTGCCGATGGCCGAACATCCCCCAGTGCCATTTCCTCTGTGCAGGGCTAGGAATGGCGAGTCCTCTTCGCTGCCTGGGCGTGGGACTTCGGTGGGCACTGTCACGCTGCGCGTTCACAGTCAGAACTCAACGCTTTGGGGCAGGAGGCTTTCGCTGTTCGCCGTGCAAGCAAAGCAGAAACACGTTGGACTGCCCTAGCGTCTTGCTGGCCCCTCTCATTTCCGCCCTTTTAACCTACTGTCGCTGTGCTCCCGGCTGTGGGCTATGGGGACGGAACTGAGCCCCGCGGGTCTGGAACATTCCAGCCCTCACCTCCGTCACTTTGACCTCTCGTGGCCCTAGTTTCGTGACACATTGGAAAGATACTCAAGATCTGGGACACCTGGGACCTTTGTGCTTCCTAAGGAGCATCGTTTCCAAGGCAAATCACCTCTCCTCCTCCTCCTCCAAACTGAAAAGTGATGGGTTTTCCTGAATCGTCCTTAGTTCCCATACCTCGTGGACAGACTTCCCATTTCTTAGTATGTTCTCAGATTAACATACCCCAAAATCCAAAACTAGATTTCGTAAACAGATCCAATCGGAATGTGCATTTCAGCATTTCCCGTGTTAGGGGCATAGGTCTGGCCCGGGAGAACACACTCCGTCATAATAAAATGCAAATCAAGGTATCACGGAGTAGTTTTCAATTACATTTTGTTTTCCTTCTTTCTCTCTCATCGGTATGCGTTTGGTTTTCTGAACAGATTTGTGTGGATAGGCCCTTAGGGAGACGACCAAATGACAAGGCGCTGCCATTTTTGTGTTAAAGAGCCATTTCCTGACTTGGGACTCTGGGACGTTCATCTGACTCCGGGGTCAAACCTGAGGACCACCGACTGCGTTAGGTCACCATGCTATCTTTGTAGAAATTCCTGTTTAAATGTGCTCAACCAAATGTCTCCAGAAGGTATCTATAACAGTGAGAGAGTTGAACAAGGTGACTTCTGAAGTCTTAGTGATTTCCAGAGTTAGTGTTAAGGGAAATTCTAACAGGGGACAGGTGTCTGGGGCCCAGCACTGCATGCAGTGTCTCCGTGCAGTATCGTGTTGGATTCTCTCAACAGCCCTGGGAGGCAGGTGTTTTACACACAAGGGGTCTAATTTACTAGCACACAGCTCAGATTCCAGCCCGCACTTGTCACTTGCAAAGCCTGTGCATGAGAATGCTACCACGGATTGTCGCTCTGTTTCCCCCAGCCTTCATAAAGCAAGTGGACAGCCCACCGTCCTGCCCAAGGGACATTTAGCCAACATTGGGTCTCAAGTTCCCCATTTGTGGCACAACAACAGCCTCTTCTCTCAGGGGTGCTGCCCAGGTTTCAGGACACGTCTACGATGCGTCACTTAGAGGGTCGCTTCCATGTGAGCCCGTGCACGTCTCCTTACAGGAAAGGTACGATTGACCCGGAAAGGCCCCCGGCTGCTTCCCAGAGACCTGCTCCGTATCTGCGGAGGGCTGGCTCCTTCCTTCTGTCCCTCCGGCCGCACCTAAGCCATCCGAGCCCCGCGTCTCTAGTGTGCAGCTGGGAGAATCATAATCCCCTGGGAGGAGGCTCATGGTTTCTCTGGACAACCCCAGGTTAAAGGGACAGCCACTTACGTGGTACCGCGGGGTCGGGGGTGAGAGGAAATGCAGGCACCATATCCTCTCCTGGTTCCGTGCCAGACAGTGGCTAAGCCCCAGCACTGAGCAGATTGCTCATGTCCATGGGGCGGATGATAGCATGATCCACACTGCTCAGGTGGCCGTTATCAGGGCCCCTCGGAGTGATTATGGAGTAGCCCGGGACATCGGCACGCTCGATCCTTAGGGCAACTGGGCCTGGCCTGGCAGGTCTGCCGGAGGACCGCCGAACATCCTGCCTGAGCCCTCAACTCCCCGACTAGAGGATGTTACAGGGCCTCTCCTTGAGCACCACCGGTGTGCTGACCACTCTTAGGTGTCCTGAACCTCATCTACTAAGAGTCGGGAAGTCATTTGTGACAGTGACTGGTTTGAACGTAAACTTTGCCTGCTGTGCCCTTGTGAATGTCAGTTGTTGGTGACAGGAACTGAGTTTTGTCTGTGTCTAATGTTGCTTGTCGGTGACAGTGGCAGTGATCGTGATCACACAGGAGCACTTTTCATCTTGGGACATCATTGGTACCGCACGTGATACCCAGAAGAGAAGAAGGCTGGCAGAAATGAAGTCCGGGGCCGAGCCCAGTGTTCTAGACTAAATGAAGGCCCCTCAAAGGTGTCCTCGTCCTAACCCCCGGAACCCGTGGGTACAAGGGCCGTCCGGAAACAATCCAGCCCTGAACGCCTCTGTTTTTCCTAGTACGTGGCTGGGTACTTTGCGGACAGCCCTATGTGTTATTGTACATGGCAGAAGGGACTTTGCAGATGCGATTGAGTTAAGGACCTTGCGATGGGGACATTATGCTAGATTGTCTGGATGGGCCCAGTGTGATCACAAGCATCCCTATTGGAGGAAGGCAGCAGCTGGTAGACAGCAGAGCCCAACCCATGACAACTGTGCCCCTCCTGCCCTGCCCACTGCCTCTCAAAGGAGGTGACACGTGAATTGGGCTTCAGAGGGGGACAAGGCAACGAGCAGGTGGGAAGGGGAGCTCTGGGCATCTCAGAAAGAACCACAAGGTTTAAGGTGTGGGATCTGTCAGGGGTGGAATTAAGAGTCTCCAGAGCCGAGCTCTGCGCTGGGGCACGGCAGATGACAACGGGGAGCAGACGGGCTATGGAGGAGCACAGATGCCAGGCCAGGAAGTTTTTACTTTATTTTGTGGTTTTGCTGGTTCTGAGCTTTTGATCCACATGCAAGATGAAACTGAGTGAAATGAAAACGAATACGTTAGGGGAGAAAAGAACATACAAAATTTTATATGTGCTCTTGAGCTAGATTGGACCGGATGCACGATCAAGGATGGTTCAAATGACAACTCAGCTAGGACTCAAGTCACTTCCACTTTGTTTTCCTACAGAACCAGCAAGCAAGCAATGCAAAGAATATGCCAAGGTCAAGGGTGCATGGCTGTGCGTCACGGCAAAGGGAAGGGAAGACGAGATGATGGAGGGCGGATGCGCTCAAGGGCAGTGGTGTGCTGGGAAAAGTTTAACAACGGGCCTTCCGGCCACAAACCACAAATCAAAACCCCCTGATTTATGGTATGCACCAGTTTCCACGGTGTAAATGCTCCCTCCTGGCTGATTTCTAGCTGCGTTTTGCCACCAGGGTGATGTCACAGGGCGTGGCGCAGAGGAGAGACGTGTTGCTTGTTGGTGACAGTGGTAGTGATCTTGGCTGCTTTGAGGGGTGCCAAGAGCCCACCGCTGCCAAGAATCCCCCTTCTTGTTGTAAAAGGAAACCCTTGATGTGCTGTAGTGCACGCTCTTGCGTGTTGTCTTGCTCTGCTGTTGGGCCTCCCTAAGTTTTATTGTAACAGGCTTGGCAGTGGCCTGATCCCAGCCATGTAAAACAGCACCCCGGCGACCAGGCACTGTCCGTAAGACAAAAACAGACCAGCTGCCTAGAAGAATCCCACTTTTCCCTGAGACTGAGACCGGAGGGAGAGTGTTCTCCTGTGTCTCCCTGGGACCATCATCGTCAGTATCATTCCTACACTAACTTCAGCAATGAGTTTCTCTTTACTTCATTCCTGTACCCGAGCCAACGGTGTTTCAGCAAAAAGCAAGTCCAAGCCCTCTGCTGAGGTGGGAGCTGGACTGTACCCCCTTTAAGTACTTGAGGAGCCCGGTAAGGACCATGTCGCCTCCACACAGGGACAGGCCAGGGACACACACCATCCCTGGACACCTCACTCTCCACCGGGAACTGGGGTGTCCCAGATAAGTAAGACGTAGCACCCGCCCTGGAGGACATGACCGTCTGCTTTGGGAGAGGCGAGGAAGAAGTTAGGGCCCTGGAGGGCCACAGGTTGAAGGAGCAGTCGTTGACGATGCCCAGGTGGTGGGGGAGCGGGAGTGGGGCCGGGAGCAGTGTTCGTATGGAAGCGCTATTTCAGACGGTCACTCTGCTCATGCTTTCGTGGGTGTGTGGGAAGCGAGCGTTCCAGAACAATGTGGGGGTGTTTCCAAGGTGAAATGGAAAGATTGGTTGGATAATGAACTCTGTTTCTGGCCCACATACAAGTTGGGGGAACCAGAACCATATTGGTTGAGCCTCTTTAGTCATAAGTGACAGAATCCCAGGCTGCACAGCTCAGAGATGGGCACGGGATGTGCTGGGTTGCTGAGTTGAGAATGTACCAATCGTTTGTTTCTTTAGATCCCACATGTAAGTGAGGTCGTGTGGTGTTTGTCTCTGTCTGACTTAGTTGACTTAGCACAATACGCACAATACGCTCTAGGTCCGTCCATGTTGTCGCAAGTGGTAAGATTTCATGGGGTTTTTCATGGCTAAGTAATACTCTGTTGTGTATGCGTACCACATCTTCTTTACCCAGTTGTCTATGGATGAGCATTTAAATTAAAAAATAAAAACTCAAAAGAAAAGAACACATTGATAAGCCAAAGCACAGGGAGACTGGGTGCCACTAATTGAGTCCTTGGGACAACCAGGGGTTCCAGCATCGTCATCGGACTCTCTGCTTCCGGACAGGCCGATTGCCTTTTCTTTCCCTGAAAATTGACTTTTCTCCACAGGGTAGAAAACATGGGCCTTTGTTAATTCCTTGGTTTTTCATCTTAAAACTCCTGGCACTCAAGAGATTAATAAGAGCTTTAGGTTGTGTTAAGGACCAATCAACAGAAACCAAGAGGGGATGGGGCTGAGAAACAGCACCGACGCTATCATGGTCATTGTCATCGTATACTTGAGCAGGTAGGCCAAGAAGGTGGTTACTGGGCAGACAATTCTAGACATCTGTCTCACAACTTTGAAATAAAGTTTATTGGAGTGATACATATATATTTAGGGGTTTTAACAATAGTAGTTAAAACAATTTCTGCTTCATCCACGAACCTAGCTAAACAAAATGACACACACCCTCATTAATAGTGATAAAGAAGTTAGGTTCCTGCAGGGTGATGGGAAATTGACAAACGCATCTTCCAATTAAAAAGTAAAGACAAAGGAGGAGAAATTAACATTGAAAAAATATTGTGAAGTCTTTTTTGGGTATATCTCATTAATATGAAACGTCAGTGACTATTTTATGGGGAAGCACACATATATATCTGTAGATGCATAAAATTCGAGAAGACAGTAAGTCCTGGTCGGTGGCAGGATGGTCAGTAGACTGGTCAGCCGTTTCCTGTCCACCATCTCATCCCTGAATCTGAGCTCTTGGCATCCTCCTCTGCCTCACTTATTCAGTGCTGGCTCTGCACCATCTTGGGGCCAGGAGCTGGGGGTGTGAGCCAGTACCCAGTCCTCTCCTTCAGGGGAGTCGTGAAAAAGAAAATTCACAAATTCCTGAGCAACCTGCTCCTGAAGTCCACCTGTCAGGTATTCTCGCCCGTTAGTGCTCTCAACCGAAATTTAGGGTGGAGCTTTCCAGCCATGGTCACTGGGGCTCGTTTGGGCTCTTTGTGCCTCTCCAAGGCCTCTGAATGCTGCGTTTGGATTGTCCTCCCTACAAGGAGCAGTGTGTACTCAGTGCTCTCTCCCTGGGTCCTACAGATGTCCTGTGGGAGCCTCTTACTGAAACTAAGAAAGCAAGGAAACAAGTCACCAGTAAGATTGCCACCAGCCCTCTAATGGATCTTCTGGAAGGGCCAGGATTTCTTCCAGTGACGATAAGCACCAGGGACCTCATTAGGCAGAAGACTCCAGGGAATGTGTGGACATGTGGCTTGGACCTTTAGCTGGGTCTTAGGCAGCATGCTCCCTCCCCGGCGAGCAGGAACTGCAGCAGTTACAACCCAGTGTAGGCTTCAAGGGGGAGATTGTGAGTCATGTCGGAAGAGAGAATCTACACTGAGCCGCTTGGATCAGAGGCTGAGAAGGTTGAATCACTCCTCCAGGCCTTACAAACGTACCAGCTGGAAGCTAGGAGTTTAAAAATCCTCTGAGCTCTGTTTGGCTTGGAAACGCTCCACGTAGTAATAGCAGCGATCCTTTCCGTGCATGCAGTACTTTCTAATTTCCTGTGATTCATCTGCTATTAGTTCTTGCAGTCCTCACAAAAATCCTATGAAGTAGGCGCTAGTGCTGCCGTTATTTTATAAATGAGGCATCTGGAACTCTGAGAGATTAAGTATGAATAATTTCCCAGGACCTTTGAATGCTTGATTCTTCCATATAAATTTTAAAGTATGATTATGAACTCAAATATATAATTATACACACACACATACACACATAATGTTTGTGTCCAGTGAAATCATTTTATTTATGGCTCAGATTGTTCCCTAATGGAGCTCCTTCAGGCTGGCTTCTGTGTTCTTTAGACACGACCCCACTGGTCTTTAAAATGCTTGCTTTCTGGTGCTGTAAGATGTCCCAGGTTCGTCTGGTACATATCCTGGCCAGTTTCTTAAGTTAGCCTCTTCCCCAAGGAGGCCTGGTTTCTTTTAGTGAGAAATGGTACTTGATGACCATTTAATCAACCATTGTTTGCTTTTGTGCTTTACTAATATTAGAATGACTGTTCAGGTGTGGCCTGAATATTAGAATAGTGACTGTGACAGTTTCGCCGATAGAGCACTGTCCCATGCCCTGAGGTGGACTGTGAGTGGGACTAGCATTGCGTGTCTCTTCCTCTCTGTATTTGGCTGAGGCCTGTGGTTAGTGAGGGCACATTTACTCCTCAAATATTTACTAATTCTCATACCGTAGACTCTCAGTTAACCGGCACGTACGGGGATTGGTAGACGCTAGCTAAGTGTAAGTGAGCCCTCTGTTACCCAGAACTCAAGCACCCGGCACCCTCAAGCATCTGCCAAAGCCTTAGCAATCTGCCGGGCGCTCGAGCGTGCCTGTAGCTTCAGTTCCGGCTAAAGGAGAGTCCGACCTTCGTGGACTCAGTCCAGGGTCCTGGAGATACACAGGCTAGATGCCCAGCAGCTCGGAGTTTTACTGAATAAAATAAATGAGGAGGGGCTGTCACTTCCTCCTTGGAACTGATGGCACGACCGTCAGTAGCTGGCCATGAGTGGCAGTATTTCCTGTGTGAACATTCAAGTCAGAGTCAAGGATGGTGTGAGCGTTGACTCCAAGCTGTCACCCCTGAGCCTTCCGGCCGGACTGGGTAATTGCCCTGGGGAGAGTCCTCGCTTCAGGAATTCCCAAGGGGATGAAGGGACCCTTAGGTGCTCGATATAGTGATCAAAGCATCGACTCCACTCTCTCTAGGCCAGCGGGCAGGACCCCAGAAGGAGAAGGAGCTGTTGTTGCCTAAGAAAGAAAGTAAAAACACCAGTGTTGACGTGTTTAAGCCAAATGAGTGACCTGGATGTCAGGGCCCCAGATGACGTCGGCTAGGTTCCCACACGTATTCCATCAGGCTTTACCCGGAATATTAAGGCCGAAGGGGGGCTGTTGGCTCGCCACACTTCCCTCTCAGCTGGGTGCTCAGGTCGGGGCCGTGCCGGAGAGGTCATGCTGTTAGGGGGCGTTAGGGGCCACGTCACTACCTGCCCTCGTTCCGTCGAAGTACAGGCTCCCAGGAGGAAGGACTCCGTTCTGTTCACTGTCCTGTCTCTAGCTCTTTGGAGACTGTGGGAGTTTTCTCAATATTTGGAAACCAGGTAATGTACTTCAGTTCCATGGCAACATCGATATGCGAGACCCTCGTCTGGGAGACCTCCCTTTGCCTTTGCCCGTGCTTGTCCACATACGCGTTCTCCTCCCAAGGACGGGTCTGTGGGCTGACTGTGGGCATTCTTTATCGCCTGTTCCTCCACTGCCTTGTCAGACCTTTTCTACTGAAAAAATATCTAAAGGAATACCTTCCACTGATGGACTTGGAGCTTTTAATTTCTAATAGACTTATTAGTAACAGAATAAAATACGCACACGCACACACACATACACACACTTTGGGGCATGTGTCTTGTGTAAATAGAACTCGTCATTAGTCATCCCTAGTAAAACTCAGAGAGGGGGGATCCAGGCAGAGCCCCTTGTGTCCCCACTCCTCCTGGCCTCGGGTGTCCCCCTGAGGGTCCCATCTCAGACTCCAAAAATGGATGGAGGGAGGGTCAGTTCACAGGACACCAGTCCCAGGAGTGATAGGAAGGGGTTATCAGGTATGGGGGGGGGGGTGTCCGGGGAGGAGCGGGGGATCCTGGACCCCTGGGAAGAAGTGTGGGGGTGGGTGTATTTGGGGGAAAGCTGAGGGGGGAGACTGCTGAGCCCCTGGAGAATGGGTCCCCCCCTCACCCACGCGGGGCCCAGGCTGGGACCCAGCAGGTGTAGGTGTCGGGGCTGCTCAAAGCTTCACTCCTGGACCTCTGGGTCTTGGTCATCTGGACGTGCAGGGCCACCGGGCACCCCGGGGCCAGGAGGGAGAGTGAGGCCCCGAGCCCTCTCCA
>PVJL010011395.1:0-43246 GCA_004026885.1 Lyroderma lyra | reverse complement strand
ATCTATTCACCGTTCGTTCACTCCATTTATGAAAAACCCGATGACTGCATGACATGTGCCAAGGGGGATGTAGCGAGCTCCTGGGTCTGTGGAGAAGGCCCCACAGGCGCAGAAACGTAGTCCAAGGCAGCCCCTGCCCTGGGAGGGTGGGACCATCCGTGGTGAGAGTTACAGGGCCTCTGAGAAACCTCTGGGTCCCTAACCATCCCTCCGTCTTTACACGCGAAGGCCAGGGACCAGAGAGGGCCTGGGGGGTCGCAGCGGGCCGGGGTGGAGCCAGCGCCTCGGCCGCCCGCCTCGGGCTCACGCTGCCAGGAGCACGGGGCCTGGGACTCGGAGCTGGCCCGGGACGCCACTGGCTCATCCTTGCCCTTGTCTCCTGGGCCGGGGCTGCCAGGTCCCAGGGCTCCGCAGCACGGGGCTGCGGGGCCCCCTGCAGCTCAGAGCCGGTGCGCAGACAATGCCATCCGGCTGCTGGGTGGCGGGATGCAGGACAGGGCTGCATGAACGGGACACGGCTAAGTGCGACGCGAGCGCGGGGGCGCGGCTGGGCGGCTGGAGGCGCGCGCGAAGGCGGCGGGCGGCAGGCTGCCTGGGGGAGCTCGTGAGGAGCTCGTGTGTGGGCACGTTAGCGTGGTGGGGGCAGAGGACGGGTGAAGGAGATGGGTCGGTGGGTGAGTGGGTGGAGGGGTGAGCGAGGTAGATGGAGCGGGGGGGGGGATGGGCGATGGGGTGTGGAGGATGGATGGTTAGTGGACTCACTGGTCTACTGTGGGTGGGTGGGGGATGGGTGGGGGATGGACCACGTGACCTTTGCACCCGCTGCAGGCCACAGCTGTTGGTGCTGGTGCGTGTGGACCAGGACCAGAATGTGGTGCACCCCCAGCTGCTGTCCTTGACCTCCCAGCTCAAGGCAGGCAAGGGCCTGACCATCGTAGGCTCTGTCCTCGAGGGCACCTTTCTGGACAACCACCCCCAGGCCCAGCGGGCAGAGGAGGTGAGTGAAGGCCCTGGGCTGGGGCAAGGGGAAGGACGGGGTGCACAGGAGGACAGTCCTTGCCCTGGGACACTTTCCTTTCTTCCCACCTTTGGGATTCCTGCTGGCCTCTCCCCTAGGAGAGGGCTCAAAGGTCTCAGGGAGTGAGTGCCTTAGACTCCAACTCAGAACCAAAGGCCACCAGAGACATAAGGGCCCCTTTTATGGATAAGGAAACTGAGGCTTAAAGAAGTCCGGCCACTTGTCCAAAGACAGAAAACAGAGACTCCAGTTAGGACCACTTGACTCTTATTCAGGCCTCTCCCTGCCGCAAAGTTAAACCTTTTAAAGTGTCACCCGTGGGTTCTTTCCATCGCCACACCGCGTGGCGTCAGCGGGGCGAGCGTCCACATTTGGCGCCGGAGGAAACGGTGGCACACAGCTGGAAGGCAGCGTGCCGAAGGTCACAAAGCTGGAAGCATAGTCAGGACTTGAACCCGGGTCCCTGCTCCATGTCACCTACTCTTGTCCCGATGTGCCGGCCCGTGCCCTCCGGGTACAGAGCCAGGGTGGCCTGGGGTGGCCGGCGTCTGCAGTCAGAGGCACAAGCAGGTGTCAGGACCTGGGGGGTCACGGAGCAAGTGGGTTCTGCTTATGATTTGGGTCTCCCTCCCCTCGGATGGTGACCAGCTATGGAGACAGAAAAGGGGGCCCGAGGGAGGCGGGGTGAGCCGGGGAGGGGCCCCCCTAATGGCTTGTGACAGTTGCTGTTTCTGCCTCGCTGGGCCGTTCACACCGATCTATCAGGGCCCTGGAGCCTCCGCGTGCCGGGGCTGGGAAGCGCTGTGCACCGGCACCGGGCTGGGCTCGGGGGAGATGTGCTAAGGCCAGGCCGGAGCCCGCAGGGTGGTCACCCGAGGCGGCTGGGTGTTGATAGGTGCTACACTGGTTCGGAACATCAGAATAACAAGGTGTGCGGGTTTCTGACCCGTCAGGCAGCATACTAAGCCCTTACCCCTATCATGTCATGTGATTCCCTCCATTCCTAAATGAAGTAGCTGCAGGATTCCCACTTGACAGACGAGAAGACTGAGGCTTGTAGAGGTTAGGCGATTTGCCCAAGGTCACACAGCCAGGAGGTGGCAGGGGAAGGACTTGCAGCCTCTGTTTGACATCTGGGTAGTGGTTAAGAGTGTGGGGGATGGGGTCATACCCATGGAGTTGAACCCCTACAATAGCATCTATTAGTTGAGTGGCCTTAAGGAAGTCTTAATTTCTCTGAGCC
This sequence comes from Lyroderma lyra, assembly GCA_004026885.1. NCBI lineage: Eukaryota > Metazoa > Chordata > Mammalia > Chiroptera > Megadermatidae > Lyroderma > Lyroderma lyra. The sequence continues at coordinate 40,985 of PVJL010011395.1, read as the reverse complement.
TCAATTTCCTCATCTGTGAAATGGGAGTAATAAGATAGTGCAGATCAAATGTGCATTTAAAATGAATGTCGTTATGCTAACTTTTGAACATTGTTAAACAAATTGGCCACACAGAGGAGTCTAGTTTCACCCTGGTCTGGGTGGGAGGTGGCATCTGAAGAGGTGACATTTGACTTGGGCCAGACAGTGGGGAGGGGACAGGGTGGTGGTGGAGAGCATGCAAGGGATGGGGTGTGCAATGGCAGGGTGGTGGGAAGTGTGGGATTCAGTCATGAAGAACTGATTGAAGGGGGGCCATAGGGGATGGGGGACTCTGCACACCTCTGGGCCCGGAGGCTGGCATGATCGGAGCTGAGCTGTGGGAACAGCAGGACGATGGGGGGAGGGATAGGCGGAGGGAAGGCTGGAGTGGGTGGGCAGGGCCAGGGGCCCTGCGTCTGGTCCTCAGCTGATGTCCTCTCACCCCTAGTCCATCCGGCGCCTGATGGAGGCGGAGAAGGTGAAAGGCTTCTGTCAGGTAGTGATTTCCTCCAACCTGCGTGACGGTGTGTCCCACCTGATTCAGTCCGGGGGCCTCGGGGGGCTGCAGCACAACACCGTGCTCGTCGGCTGGCCCCGCAACTGGCGGCAGAAGGAAGACCATCAGACGTGGAGAAACTTTATCGGTAAAGCTGGGTGGGCTGGGGGCAGACGGGAGTTGGGTAGAGGGCTGTGGGTTCTCCCTCCCTGGGTCTGGGGGACGTTTCCCAGGAATGACAAGTGTGGACTCAGCATATGGAGATTTCAGGGTTCAAAGCCAGCCGTGTGCCAGGAGCTGTGCTAGATGCTGTGGACCCAGAAGTACAGGAGACCATCTTAGATCCTGCAGGGCTCACAGTCCTGGGAGGAAGACAGTGCAAGGCAGTAGGAAGAGCTACAGCTTTGAAGGCACAGGGGCTGGGGTCTAAATCTCACCTCTGGTGCTTTCTGGATATGTGATTGTTCACAAGTGACTCGCCCTCTCTGAGCATCAGAGTCCTTGGTAATAGTTGGTGCATTTACTCGTATAGATTACATTCTGTGTGCCAGACAAGTTGAGGCTCTCTCTAAGTCTCTAGTTCTCTCAGCAATCCTGTGAGGGGTAGGCATTGTCATCTCCATGTTATGAGTGTGAAACAGGCACAGAGAGATTAAGGAGTTTGCTCCAGGTCACACAGCAGGTAAACCTACGTGCTGCACTGTTAACTCCAGGCTCTTCTGCCTCCTTTATGGGTAGGTCATAGTTACAAGGTGGTTGGAGTACATGAAGCTATGCAAAGTAGTTTTTAATAATCGGAAAGGCAAGGCGGTGCTGTTGCCACTTGCCAGGTGGGGAAACTGAGGCCCAGAGAGTTTGAGAGGCTTTCCCAAACCCAAACAGCAAGTAAGTGGCAAGGCCCAGGTAGATGCTGGTTTACTGACTACTCAGCCCAAGGCCAAGGCAGGGTGGGGATGGGGTGGGGTGGGGTGGGGTGGGGATGGGATCTGGGTGCCACGAGCTCCTGCGGCTGCTGCCGGGTGCAGGAGGGGACCTGGGTTCCTGTTTTCCTGTTGGGCCTTCTCCTTGGCCTTCCCCAGAGCTGGTCCGGGAAACCACTGCTGGTCACCTGGCACTGCTGGTCACCAAGAATGTTTCCATGTTCCCTGGGAACCCTGAGCGCTTCTCCGAGGGCAGCATAGACGTCTGGTGGATCGTGCACGACGGAGGCATGCTCATGTTGCTGCCCTTCCTGCTGCGGCATCACAAGGTGGGCAAGCGCGCATGCGCGTCTGATTGTGGGCGGGGCTCAGGGGCGCGGGCCGGGCCTAGGCCCCTGCGTGAGCTCCTGGGAAAGGGGTACGATCACCCCCTTCTGAGGGACCAGGAACTGCCCGTGTCTCCCTTTTGGGTGTCCTTGCGTTGTAGAGGAGAGCAATGCTTACCCCGAGCAAGTGATGATACTTTAACGGGGACCCTCACCTAAGCAGGGGGGGTAGTTTTTGTAGGGAGTGGCCAATGAGATGGAGGCTTCTTGTCTGTTTGCATGCGTGCCAAGGAGGGTGCGAAGGGTCAGGGACAGGGTCATCTCCAGGTTGTGGTCCTGGATGTCCTCCCTGCAGCTGGGCTGCACCTTTCGGGACCCCTTCTCCCCTCCAGGTCTGGCGGAAGTGCAAGATGCGTATCTTCACTGTGGCCCAAATGGATGACAATAGCATCCAGATGAAGAAGGACCTGACTACGTTTCTGTATCATTTACGTATCACTGCAGAGGTCGAGGTGGTGGAGATGGTGAGTCCCCAGGAGCCACCCCTGAAATTTTGGGGTCCCACCCACCTGGCCCTCTTTCCTTTTGGTCCTAGCACCAATTAGAGCAACCTCGGCAACCATCAGCCTATGATGCTGGGTCCCTTCCCTCCTATCTGCTTCTTAGCCTCTCACACATTCACCCAGGCGTCCGTCCGTCCACCCGTCCACCCGTCCACCTGTCCATCTCTCCCTCCTCTGTGAGAATAGCCATGCCCAATAGTGCTCATGATATGTGAGGCATGTTCTATGTACTTTATAATATTGGGTCTCATAACCACCAATGAAATAGATACAGTTACTAGCATTTCCATTTTGGGGAGGCGCAGAAAGGTTGAGTGACTTGCCCCACAGTGCACACGAAGTGGCAGAGGCCGGGGTCTAACTCAGGCAGGCTGGCTCCAGGGTTACTACTCAGCTGCTCGTCCATCCAGTCCCCTCAGTTCATTTATCATCCACCCACCCTGTGTATTCATCAATCTACCCATTCACTCACCCCTTCATTCATGCATGTACTCATTCATCCCTTTGTTTCTTTTTTATTTCTTCCCCTTTTCACTCACTCGGGCGATTCGTTCACCCTTTCACGTGCCGGGTCCTGTGCCTGGCTGCATTGCCTTCAGGGGGCATCAGACTTGCCTCCCAGGGCTGTCGGTTAAGCTAGGTCATTGGACAGGGAAGCCTGAGGTTGGCGGAAGGAAGGGGGCCTGCCTCCCTTCCCTTGGCCTTGCACCTGAGCTCAGAGCTCCTGCTTCCCTCCCTTGGCCCCTCCCCCCACCTCCTCCCCTGCCTGCCCGCAGCATGAGAGCGACATCTCGGCGTACACCTACGAGAAGACGCTGGTGATGGAGCAGCGTTCCCAGATCCTCAAACAGATGCATTTAACCAAGAACGAGCGGGAGCGGGAGGTGAGGTTGCCCTGGCTGGGCTCTCAGAGCCTCGTGCTGCTGCCAGCTCTGGGCCTGCACAGGTTCGGGATGGCTGGCACTCCTGGCCATTGGCACGGTCACCTTCACCCAGAGCGTTACTCATCACCCTTACTCCTCTTGGCACGGAGCTCCCCAGCAAGCAGGGTTACACATTGCAACTGCACCCACCAAGTCTCCCAGCCAGGAATCCGAGGGGCTGTGACATGAGTGACATGTATTTCTCTCTGTGTGTGTGACTTCTGGGGCCCAAGGGAGAGCAGTGGATCCTAAATATGTGTGGATGACAGATGGGCTGCCAGTGTAGGGGAGGGATCATGTGATAGCCCCTCAGAGAGTGGTAACAGATGGATATTTATGGATATAGCTGATGGTAGGAGTTGGGGGCAAATCTCCAAGGGTGCGGTGGATGGGTTCTCAGGGGTAATGATGATGAGCCTCCCATGCAGAATGAATGATCTGGAAAGATCTCCCAGGTGGGGGTAATGTGGGACCACTAGTCTGGAGTTTGGATGAAAGCACCACCCCAGGGACTGGGGTCCTTGGGGAAATGAATAATGGTACCCTGAGACTGGGGACAGAATAACTCTCGGAGATGGGTGACAGGTTGCCGGGAAGGGGTGGCAGATCCTCTAGGTGAGGGTGACAGACCATGGTTGATGGGCCTCCCAGGTGTGGATCATACATTTCTCACATAGTATATTGCTCAGGGGAGTAAGTGATGAGTACCCCTTTGAGCTGGGAAAGGTAGATCCTCCAAGGATGTTATTCAGAGATGACAGCAAAACTTATAAGAACTGGCATGTGCACTGACCAGTCCGACTGACACCTGCCCCTGGTGCCAAGGTAGAGCCCGGCAGGGCCATGCATTAACCCTTTGGTTGCTGGGTAGTGGGGAGGTGAGGGGTTCTGGAGAGGAGTGGCAGTGGTCCGGTCAGCGGGGTGATAGCTCTGCGGTGTGGAAGCAGCGCAGCATTTTAACAACTGGTCCAGTGTGCATCCTGGCTGAACATCAGCCCCGGTCAGAGCTCTTTGCAGGGCATGGGTGAGGCCTCCCGCCAGAGCTGGCACCGACCTGTGTTACCTCCTAGATCCAGAGTATCACAGATGAGTCTCGTGGCTCAATCCGGAGAAAGAATCCAGCCAACACTCGGCTCCGCCTCAATGTCCCAGAGGAGACTGCTGGTGACAGTGAGGAGAAACCAGAAGAGGAGGTGTGCAGCTGGGGTGGTCGGCCCCAGCCAGTGGGTGCAGACCCCTCGGCTTTCAAAGGAGTGACATGCTGTCCCCTCATTCATCCCTCAGGTGCAGCTGATTCACGACCAGAGTGCTCCCAGCTGCCCCAGCAGCTCCCCATCCCCAGGGGAGGAGCCCGAGGGGGAGGGCGAGGCAGATCCTGAGAAGGTGCATCTCACCTGGACCAAGGACAAGTCGGTGGCAGAGAAAAATAAGGGTCCCAGCCCTGTCTCCTCTGAGGGCATCAAGGACTTCTTCAGCATGAAGCCGTACGGGCCTGGGGGTTAAGGGCTGGGGTCTGGGGTGAGCCTGCAGGGTCTTTGGTCCTCGTGATGGAACAAATGAGCAGAACAGGTACTGGGCTGGCAGCTAGAAGACCCAGCCCGGACCTCGTCTTGGTTTCTCCATTAGAGGGATGGGACTTGATGGCTAGGGGTCCGCCCTCCCAGGTGCAGGCAGTGGAAAGGTGAAGGCTGTGGGGGCTGGGAGAGCAGAGCCATTATGTTGTTAGGGCGGAGGACGGCGGCTCCAGTCCCCAGCCTGCCCCTCTTTTTCTGACCCCTCTCTGTTTCTTCCTCTCTGCTGCTCTTGTGCTTCCTGAAGGGAGTGGGAGAACTTGTAAGTGCTTCAGAACTTTTTATGCTCTCTCCTGGGTTGCCCAGGGTCCCTATTCTCACTCTATCATGAACCTTCGATTCATGCTCCTGACCTCTGGGGGTCTCAGAATAACCCAGCTTGGAGAGGTCTGGGGTTGGTGGTCCCTGGCTGGCAAGGACTGGGCCCCAGCAGCCCCGTGGACCTGGATCCAACGCTCCCTTCTTCCGGCCTCACGTGCCCGCCTCCTCCCCGCCCTCTTCCCGCAGGAACCAGTCCAACGTGCGGCGCATGCACACGGCCGTGCGGCTAAACGAGGTCATCGTGAAGAAATCCCGGGATGCCAAGCTTGTTCTGCTCAACATGCCTGGGCCTCCTCGCAACCGCAACGGTGACGAAAATTGTATCCTGGACTAACAGTGGTGGGGGGAAGAGGGCGGTGGACGTCGGGGGACCTGGGTCCCAGCCCTGGGCTGTTAGAGCTGAGCCGGCCCTGCTTCCGGATCAGCACCTCGGACAGGGACGAGGGCCCAGAGTTCCCTGGCGGCTTAACGCCACCCAATTCCGTCCGGAGGGGAGGGGACGGGTCTTTCTCCTTGACCAGCGCTCAGACATGGAGTTCCTCGAGGTCCTCACCGAGCACTTGGACCGGGTGATGCTGGTCCGCGGCGGAGGCCGCGAGGTCATCACCATCTACTCCTGAGAGCCAGGACCTGCCACCCGGGCCCGAGCGCGCCCGGCCCGCGGCCCCGGAGCCCTCACCGCGCCCCCCGCCGCTGTCACCGTTTACATACAGAACCCTGTGCCCGCGCCCTGGCTCCTTTCCCCGCTGCCTGAAGCCCGGAGGTCACGTCCGTCGGGGTTGACTCGAAGAGGACCTCCGCCACGCGAAGACCAGAGCCCCGAGCGCCCCGTGGGCGTGCCGCTCTGTCGCCCCGGCTGCGCTGCCCGTTTTGGAAGCCGGGCATTGCCCCGCCGGAGGAGACGCTGCAATAAAGGGCGGGAGGGCGCGCGGAGCGCAGCTGGGGCTTTGAGGACCCCCAGATAGCCCGCGCGGCCCCTTCGCCTCTCCTCACGCCCCGCCCCTCTCGGTCCGCGCTGCGCCGCACCCGGCACTGCTCTCGGCTCCGGGAGGCCCGCGGGCGCGGGGCTGGGCGGCCGCGCTCGGCCTGCTCCGCAGCCCGTCCTCGTGGAGCCTCGGGGCGCGGGCTGGCCGAGCCTTATACATAGTGTACAGGAGACATCGCGTGTATTTTTAACGTCCCCATATTTCTGTGACTGGAAGCGCAACGGACTTCTCTCGCTGCTGTCGAGCTCCCCGGCTGGGGGCGGCGGAGGCCTGGGCTGGGGTGGGGTGGGGGGTTGGGTTTTCCTGGACGTTCGAGAGTTCGAGAGCAAAAGTGCTTTAGGCCCAGGTCCTGGTCCTTGGACATCCCCGCCCCCTTCTTACCTCCTCGCCCTTTCCGCGCGCCCTGGGCTCCGACCCTTTCCTCCAGTTCTTTTCGGAGGTGGGGTGAGACGAGTGTCCAGCTTTCCGGGGGTTCGCCTCCCAGCGGATGTGAGCTTCCACTGCGGCTGCAGAGACGCGCGCAGCCTCTTCTCCGCTCTTCTGCAAGCTGGGGCCAGGATGGGGTGAGGGGGCGCTCCCCGGGGGCTGGGGGGAGAAAGGGAGAGAGGCCTCGCCTCACCCGTGCCTTCGCTGGGGGAGCAGGCGCCTCTCCTCAGTCGGCTTGTTGTCGCCTTCCCTCATCCCATGGCTCCTTGCCAAAGACTGAAATCGGGGAGCTAGCTGGAGGGCGACTAACTCTCCGGAGTTTCATCCCTGGGACAGGTGAGGGAGGACGGGGGTGATTTGGGGGTAGGGGCCTTATTTACCGGGAGGCCCCAGCTCGGCCCCTGATGTTCCCATTCCTGTCCCCATCCGGCAGCTGGCAGTTCCAGCCTCGGGTACCAGCCACCTTCTTCGCGTACCAGGGCGGGCCTCGCTGCTTAGCAGCGGCCTCTAACTGCGTCTCCCAGGCACCGAGGCCTGGGAGAGGGCTGGAGCCAGGCAATGTGCTTTGTTCTTAGCGCCTCTCTGCCCTCCTCCAAGACCCAGGGCCTTTGGCTTCTCCAACTCCAGTCCTCGGCGCTTCTGCTCCACCAGCTTGGTCAGAGGCGCCCTCTATCCCTAGAGAAGGTGCATTGGCTGGGTTCCCTTCCCCCAGGGCTTATTACAAGGGGGACAGGCACTGCATGCTCGGTCCAGCACCGACTGGGTATGGTACCTCCAGCCCCAGGGCCCTGACCTTCCTCACCTAGACATCCTACCCACCTCCTAGAGCTGGGGCTACTGGGTACTCCTGACCTCACCACCTCCTTTCCTTTGAGCCCAAGGCAGAGCTGGAGCTGGTGCCATCTAGACTGGGACAGGTGTGGCTGAGGGTAGGTCTAGATGTCTACCAGTTAGGCCAAGGTCCCTCTGAGATTTGATTAGGGGGCTGGAATAGACTTTTCCCCGGTAGTAATCAGAAAGTTGCGAGATAGTAGACACCACCTCCTTTCTTCAAGAGGACCTCTGAGAATCACAGCTGGGTCTAGCCTCCTGCAGGCCTGAGCATTCCTGCTGATGTGGTGGGCTGGGCAGAAGGGGGAGAGGGCTGCATCAACACGAATTAGGGAACCAAAGTTGCACTATCTGGGCCCAGACTGTCTGGTTGGCAAGAGCAGTTTCCGTTGATGAAAACATCCCACAACCACCACCCAAGTTTTCTGTGCTACATGTGCAATATTTGTTATGTTATCACGTCATCCATCAAATTATCTTTATAATCATTGTAGCTAGATGTTTCATGTCCATCCAAGTGACTTTTACTCTGAGTGCAATATTTCAATAGCCTTGTAGTGATAACTAGTGTTGCTTTTGTTTTAGGTATCTACGTGCAGGGCAATGCAATGAAGTTTAAAACCCTTGTAAATAGGAGAGGTTGCAAACCAAATCAAGAGTATTTATTACTATTATTAGGCCTGCCTTTAATTTTCAGTGTGTTTCAGTATCCCGCATTCTGCCTCAGTACTATCTTGTGTTTTTTGTGCCAATATGAAAAGGAGAGGGTTGGTTCTTTCCTTTATTGTTGAATGCCCCCATTTAATGCTTTCCAGCTTTTACTGTATTAATTTTTTAGATTCCCATCTGCACAAAATGCAATAAAAATAATTTTATTATACCCTTCACAGCCTGAGGTGTGCTAGTTGGATATGTGATGGGGGAAGAACTTGTAGGTGGAAATCAGGGATACTCAAGATGGCTTTCCAGGAGGCCGCCAGACTCTTCTCAAAACACTGACCTCCGCTGACTGAAGAGGGATGGGCGATGCTCCAGGTCTGGTTGCCGGTTACTGTACTGACAGTCCTGGGGCCCTGTCCTACAGGGACAAAGGAACTGGCAGCAGGGGCTGGTAGCACTGCGCTAACATCACCTCCTGTGAGGTAGGGGGCACTGACTGGTCAGGTTCAGTGCTGCCTGCATTAGTCCCTAACCCACCTGAGGCTGTGCCAGTCACTTCACCATGTCCACCCTGTTTCCTGATGGGGTCTGCTATTAAATGCTCTCCACGGCTCCCACAGCGTCTGTAACTCTATGCTTCTGCCAACTCCCTGCATCATGGGCAGAACAGGGGGTGGCAAATGAGATGAAATCAAAACAAGAGTAGCCCACTCCACTGGCTACTGGCTAGCAATAGCCTCCTCATGGTCCTGGCTTCTTTTCCCAGATAAGAGGTCAAGCCTGCTGGCACACTGAAAGTCTGTCACAAACAAGGATATTTAACACAGCATTATCATTAGCCAGCAGGTGTTTGCTCTGAACCGTTACTAAAGCTTCTAACTAGGTGAGATGCGTTGAGAGAAGCTAGGGCCGAGAGGTGTTCTGGGGCCAGGCTGAGGACAAGAGGGGGCAGGCCTCACGGCAGACAGACACCATCAGTGCCCCGTCAGGGACCCTCCCCTTCCGACCCGTTAAAGAGGTCCTGCAGATAGTCACACCCAAAGAAGATGGCACAGCTTTTACTTTTTCATTTTAATTAAAAAGTAATCATCTCATCTTATTAATAACACAAGAATTCCAAAGAGGGAAAAAACACTATATAACACAAACAGGTCAGAACATAAAATGCTGCCATCTGGGGACGCAGGTTTTTAAAATCACTGTTTGCTCAGCCACTGGCAGGGACTCAGCTGAAGTCATGGCTCTCCCTTGTCCCTGCCAGGGTCCCCTTGAGACAGGGACCCACAGGGCTCTAATGAGCATCACCATCCCTAGGTGAGGGCAGCTGCCTTGGGCTCCATTCGGAGCAGCCGCCAAAGTCCTCCCTTTAATAATTTCACCCTGGCTCAAAAGTTATGAACAGCCAGCCGCCTGTATCCAGAACATGTCCAGCTATCAAAAGTCTGACATAAAAATGGCCCCTACCTCCTGCTACTCAAAAAACAGAAGAGCCTGATTTCTGAGCCAAAAGCTCGAAACAATCACTGAAAAAAGGAGTGTTCACTCACTGCCAGAGTCTAGAGTTGCCTTCTCAGATCCGACTCCATCAGACTGCTGTTGGGCAGGAGAGGCAGACAAGTGGTAACAGAATGAGAGAGGCCGGGGCCAGAGTCAGTTTGTGTTAAACTGCTGGTGACTGGAGCTGTTCAGTCCACTGGAGATCCTCCAATGAAATGAAAGCAAAAACAGAAAACAGAAAACTCCAAACCAACAACCCCGGGTCAGGAAGAGAGCATCTGCTCCCGTGGCTGAGACGGACACTTCTCATCAACTCGAGTGGCCGATTCATGAATCATCAGAGTAGACCCCCCAACATGGGAGTTGGGGCACGATGACACCATGCTTGCCAAGCCCTGTCTGCTGTGCAACCCTGTGCAGGGGTTGCAGCAGGAGCTCGAGGTCGGGTTGGCCTGGGTGAGGCTAGAAAATGCCATTCCAAACTCAGCCAACTGGGGCTTGGCTGGCCCTCCACCAACCCAGCTAACAGACCAGAGAAACCCACAAAACAGAAACTGAGCCCAGACACCTATACTGCCACCCAAGTGACCCCAGAGATATTTATTTTCTACAAAAAAATCCCTCCAAAACAAACAACAACAAAAAAATGATACACCCCCAAACACAGTATAAACTCTTGACTCTGGAAGGAAGAAGCAACACAGCCTTGGGCAAGAGAGAGCAGGTGGCAGAAACTCATGACGTTCGATGTGGACCTGGAGAGGCGCAGAGAATCCTCCAAGCAACTACTCAGAACCAAGAGGTGGGAGGCGGCCAGGGATGAGAAGCCCGGGGCAGCTGAGAGATCAAGCCTCAGTAATGCCTCTGGTAAGATCCTATGGGCGCCTGGGGCTGGCCCACCTGGGCTGTGGTCTGGCTAACCAGGTGGGAGAGGGCCGGGCCACTCTGGATCAGGGTGTCCAGAGCCTTCTGTACACTTGGATTGTCAAAGTTGATACTTGTGGAAGACACAGGCCTCTGGCTGGCTATGTTGCTGGCAGATGCCAGGTGACTGGAAGGCTGGCCAAAGAGCCCTTGGGAAGGAGCTTCAGGCCGGGGGCCCATGTTCTGAACAGATCCTGCCTGTCCCAAAATGTTTGGAGGCTGATTGCCAGAGGCCTGTGATCTTTGCTGAGACTGGCTGTTCGCTGCTGTGGGAAAATTCTGGTTCTGGGTGTTTCCAGCAGCGACCGAGGGGGACGCAGAGCTGCTATTGGCCGCAACCGTGCCGCTGTTGAAGAGGCTGAGGATTTTGGCCTGAAGCTCTTGCTGGGAGGTGGGGGGTGCAGCTGCAGTGGGTGTAGCAGAGGGGAGCACTTGGCCGCTCTGGAGCGGTTGGGAGCTTGGCTGTGTCTTCAGCGAGGCACCCGAGGTCGCCCCGAGTGGCTGGCAGGAAATCGGGCCTGGAAGACAGAAGGAGGAGGGATCTGGTTGAAAGTACCCCCCATGGGCGGGAGGCTTAGCAGCCCAGGGAAGAACAACAATCACATCAATCACACAGTACAAAGACTGCTACATCAATTTCCCAAAGGGGGCACTTCATGGTATGGGCTGTCTCCAAAAGACAGCCTAGTTCCCCAGAGAACTATTTAAAGAAAAACAGGCATCCGATTTGGTCACCAGGGAGTCAGCAATACTAGTCCACCCACCACCAAGTTAAACACAGGGATCAGAATTCCATACCCAAACCTTAAGTTATCATTATATCAGGACGAAGGCCCATGGGCAAACCCACGGGATGGGTTCGTTTCCCTTACCCGCCCCTAAGAGCCCTGGGCCTGCCACCCTCCCAACAGAGCCTGGGGGATTAGAGAAATGCAGAGTCAGAACTTCACCTCGGCCCTGCCATGTAGCTCACCAGGCAGAGAGTCGGTGCTGCTCCTCATAAGCTGCTCCTTCCTCTCTCGCAGGTAGTTGATAATCTTGTCAGTCTCTTCGGCAGTGAGGTACCTGTTGTCTGCCAGCAGGTTGATGAGGCTCTGGATGGCTGGCGGGTGGCCCCCACGCACTCCTTCTTCAGGGCCTCCTCGCTCTCGTTCCTGGAGAATGGCTTCGTTGGCCATCTTGGCTGCCTGTCTGGCAATCTCCTCACGTTCCTTCTCCCGGCATTCGTTCTTGTAGCGCTCGTAATTTCTGGCCACCAGCACCATGGCGTCTGCCTGGGGCATGTTGCGGTGCTCTGTGGGAAGGAATGACGTGTTATTTTCTCCCATGACAGAGTTCAGTGCCCACTCGCTGGACTCTATCAAGCCTATTCTAACCCTAAAGCAGTAAGGAAACCATACCAGTGACAAAGAGCCTTGGGATGGGGGATGTGGAGGAGTGAGGTGAATGGATTTCTTTGGTGGGGAACACAGACCTTTGTAGTGAGCTGGTTCTGTGAGGAATTCCTAGATCACAGACTTGCAGTCAAAACCAAAGAAACATGACAGTCTCCCACAGATTCACAACGACCACGTGGGGAATAACCACGGGAGGCAGGCCGCAGGGGGTCAAAGCGCCCTTCTGGAAAGGCTGGCTCTCCACTGTGCCTCTCAGGATAGAGCCGGCCCGCTGCCTTTGAATGCATCAGTTCAAAGGTCATGGATTAATACCAAACTGGGACCTCAATAACCTCCTCTCCTCACCCTGGGCAACATGACTTACAGTGTGCTGAGAAGGTTCCTCAGAACTTTATATAAATGTCCCCATGCATCTTGGAGACTATTCCTCAAACGACCCAGGGGAGAGCCTTATGCACTTCATGGCTATGGGTGGGATGGTCAGGCAAATAGAGATCCCGGTGTGGTGGGAAAAGGGACAAGTCTGTGCTGTGAGGACAACGGGCAGGCCATCAGTTTGCTGAGTCTCAACACTCTGGGTGCAAAGCACTACAAGTCACTCCAGGGAAGGAAGAGCTTCTAGGAACCTGTGCTGGGCCTCTAGGAGGTCAGGGCCGCTTCCCTGTGCTCATGGTCACCCTGCCCACTTCTCTAGCACATTTACAAATCGCCTCCTGCCTGCCTGCTGTATTCTCTGTCTCTCCTCAGAAAGCCTGGTGAAAGCAAGGGTTCTATTGCACTCAGTGCAGTGTGCACCAGAGGCAAGCTGGAACCCCTCACTGGCCAGGGAGCCCACCGCGTGCATCTCTTCCCAACTTGCCCCGAAGAGACTGCTGGTTGGTGGCTCAAAACAGGGCATGGTGAGAGTACTTACATCCCAGAAACCAGCAAATGCTATGAACCGCAGCGCCCCTGTCTCCCCACCCAGAATGTGTTGGTGAACATTTGCCAGCACACCACTGTATATATTTAAGGGCTAGATGCAATGTCTTATAGTCAGTAGGTCCAGAACTGTATCCATTAAAAGAATATCAGAAGAATAAATGCCTATGTACGTCTCCTCCAGTGTACTTATCAAAGGGCCCTACCATATGTGAGCTAAAATATGAGTCATTTGCCCAAAATCTGCTTCTTCTGAGTAAGGCATAATTAATGGACTAGTGACTACCTTTGAAATTCTGACCCACTTGGGCCTTCATACCTTGTGGGGTTCCAAACATGATGTTGACTGTACAGGAGCGGTGAATCTGGTGTTGCTGGGTGATGACAATAGCAAAAGGAGACCCTCCCCTGCTAACATCCTCCAAGGCTTGTGACAATGAAACCTCTGTGTTGAGAAAGATCAAGTCCACGACCATACCTAGGTCTCGCACTTTCCGCCCCACAGATTCAGCATAATCTCTGCAGAAACAAACAGGGTCTGGGTGAGCACTCCCTGACCAGCTCCCCATCTGCACACTATTACTGCACCTCAGTCAGCTATGTGTGCCCCTTTGCAGAGTTCAAATCCTAGACCACCCAGTGTCTCTTCAGGTTCCAAGGATCTAGACCATTTCCTTTTCTTGCTACTGGCTCAGTACGTTTGCATATTAAGTTGTCAGAAGCACAGTATTTAGTAGCTGGGTCCTTCTCCTGATCCTCAAGTCCAGTGGTCGGTCCTTCCTTAATGCCATCCCACTGCCTACGACTGTGGCACATAACCCTCTTCGGGGAGGGACATAACACAGTGGGAAAGGCATGGTTTTAATGCCAGAAAGACGGCATTGGATCCCAGCCCTAACATTTACTTGCAAAGCTGTGAAGCTTTCAGTAGATCCCTGTACCTCTTACAAACCTCAGTTACGTTACCAATAAAACAGGAATAATATGGCTCAGCTCGTATGTCATTGCCTTGACCTTTTCTCTCCAATCTAAATTAGATCCTTGATATAGTTCTTCTCAAAGGACTCATAGCCATTATGTTTATTTTTGTCATCTGCCCAACTACGGTGTAAACTCCACACGAGGAAGGGGCTGTGTGCTTGCTTACCATTACAGCCCCAGTACCTAGAACCTGCCATACATACAAAAAATTTGCTGAATGAATATGTAACATGAGTATGAAGATTAAAAACAATTTATGTAAAGCACCTAGGATAAGGTAGTACAGAACAGGTGCTCAGAAAATGACAGTCATCATCATGTATCAAAAAACAACAACAAGGAAACCGTGTCTCCAGTTAAAGCAGTATCTACCTTCTAAACAAGGCAGTCCAGAGCCTGTAAACTCTACCTGCTGCTTGGTGTCTCAACACCTATATCCCTAGCCTCTGCCCTGAAATGAGCTCTTTAAACTCAAACTGCTAGAAGTATATGAAGTTATTTACTAATCACCTAGGGAAAGGGAACATAGCTACTGCCAAGCCTGCAAGCTGCCACACGCCCTTTTGCTTCTCTGCTGTGCTCCTGGAGGAAGGAATGTAAAACAGAGGTGGAATGCAAAGGGGCTGTGAACTCGAGACTGACTAGCATGGTCACCCAGCAGTTCTACGAGGCCATAGCCCCTCGCAAGGAGGCCTGGTACTTGGCTGACAAGTGCAGGGACATGTGCCTCCCAAAGCACTGGGAATTTGGGGTTGTTCCATGGAGGGGGGCATCTATTGCTATATTCCTGCTTCAATTTTCCTTTGGGAAGGCACCCCTCTCACTCACCCCACATGGTTCCACAGGGCTAATCCCACATTGAGCTCTAGGCATGGGAAAGAGAGGCACATCAGTTCAATAAGAAAACAATTCCAGGACTTCAGAGGAAGGACTGGCAAGGAGAGGTTCTCTTTCCACTGGGTTTGATAATCCAAGAAGCTATATGTCTATGGTTAGTGCCAATCTGCCTTGTCAAGTAGAAAGCCTGTCTGAGAATGAAGGCAACACAAAGATGATGGCATGGTTTGACCTTGTATGTAGCCATGTCTAAACTTCCCAATCAAGCAGACTACAATTTCCCTTTGGGGCCTAAGCTAATATGCAAAGGGGTTTTGGTCACCTACAACTGAAAGAACTCTGGCTAAGATAGCACAGCAATACCAGAATGCACAGACCAAGTGCAGTGGGTGTTAAGAGGGAGCCTGAATTTCTCTTCTGACCCTTCTCCTTACTCAGGGGATATACCCAAAGGGCTCTTACTTCGTCTGCTTGTTGACCACAATCACAGAACAATCAACGGGCCTCTCAGCATCAAAGCGTCTCTGGATTTCTTCAAAATATTGACGATAAAGCTCTTCTCTACGCCGTTCTTCACGTTTCAAACGCTCTGCAAGATACCACCAGGGAAAACTGAAACACAGACTGTGCTTGTACAAAAATAAGTCACAGGCCTTATTTTGAATCCCGGGCTACTTGTAGGCAAAGGTCCTAACACTCTGTTCTGAATTAACTCTCTATACCATCTCCTAAAAATAACCATATTATTGTTTTTTTACTATTATAAATTCATTGACATGGAACAGCTAGATTAAAGAGCATGGCCATGGGCATTCGAATGCGTCAATGGATGCATACTGCCAACTGCACTCTAGAAAGGCTCTTCCTCATTTATTCCTCCATAGGGGTGGATCACCTAGTGCCATTTCTCCACTGGGTGTTGCCATTTTAAAAAATTCCCACCAACCCGATAGGTAAAAAGACAGTATTTCATTATTATTCCAACTTGCATTTTTGGGACAATTATTTAAGACCCTTTACTGACAGGTGCTTATAATTTGCTTTTTTTGAATAACAACAACAAAATCAGGTAGTAAAGTTTTATTACGAATTAAGAATGAAGGTCTCAGCTTGACCAGATGTGAAACAATTTAAAATCTTTAAAGATGTACTGAGAAAACTAGGCTTTTAAAAAACAAGTTTGTCTTTCCCTAAAAGAGATACTGTTAGGTAAAAAGTGTAGGTAAAACAAAAAATCCACATGTTGCATAGATAATACAGATAGTTGCAGTTATTTGGTCAGTGGGCAAAAAGCAAGCACTTAACTTCTTCGGCTCCAATCTTTTGTTGATTTTATTGCTGAAATTTCATATTTATTTCTTCTTGTTTGATGACTAAAGCAGATGATACCAATTTGCATTTTAAAAATTATTTTCACGCTGAATGCTCTCTCTATATTAATAAGTTATTTGTATTTTTTCTTTTTGTGAAATGTTTATCCAGGTCATTAGCCCCTTTTCAGTTGGCTATTAGTTTCCTCTTTCTGTTGTAAAGTGTCGTACCAGTAATAGGAATAAATTGGTTTTGCTATTTTACCTTTTGCACGAGACTGACTTTCTGGGCCTGGAGGGCCTCGTCCATCAAAGCTATCTCTGTAACGGTCAAAGTAAGGGTCATCCTTTCTCCTGCAATAGTCATCCATTCGCAGATAGCGGTCATAAGAGCTTTCTCTCCTGTAAAGTTAAAAGAAATTAGCACATAATTAAAACTGTCTTATCCAGCAAAAATCAGATATAGAGAATTCTTCAGGACCCAGTCCCTGTGAGGAAGTAAGCAGAGTAAGGCACAGAACTTTGGGATTAGACAAATGAAGTTTGTACAGGCATACCTCGAAAAAATCGCAGGTTCAGTTCTAGACCACCGCAATAAAGCAAGTATTGTAATAAAGTGAGTCATAATTTTTTTTGCTGGTGGAGTCTTGCCTTCAACTTTTAAAAATCAAAACATCTGTGAAGCACAATAAAATGAACTAAGCCTGGGAATCACTGCTGATCAGCTCTGGCTGTGACTGAGTTAACCTGCTTTGCGAAATGACTGGGAAGATGTACAGAAAGCTCTCAGCATAGTTCCTGGCATAAAGTGAACAAAGAATAACTGGTACTAACTACTGATACTAATTTTGAGGAACCATTCCATGCCCTACTTTTCTGTGCTTTTTAAAAACTGCAGTTAAAAAAAAAATACACACACACATACATATATATATATATATATATATATATATATATAGTTTTTTATCACCCTGAGCAAAACACTCTGAACACAAACTCTACTCATTTAAGCAACTCTTCATCCTCCATCCCCGTAACCTCTAACCTACTTTCTGTCTCTGCGAATTTGCCTTTTCTAGATACTTTACATAAGAAGAATCATATGATATTTGTCTTGTTTCACTTATTTCACTTAGCATAATGCTTTCATGTTATCATGATGTAGCATGTGTCAGAATTCCCTTCCGTTTATGGCTGAATAATATTCCATTGTATGGATACATCACATTTTTTACCATTCATCTATTGATGGACATTTGGATTGTATCTACCTTTCAGCTAGTGTGAATAGTACAGCTATGCACATTCACGCACAAGTGCTATCTGAGTCCCCCTTTTCAATTCTTTCGGGTATACTCAGGAGTGGAACTGATAGCTCATAGTAATTCGACTATATTTAAATTTTGAGGAACTGCCAAAATGTTTTCCATAGCGGCCATACTACTTTGCATTCCTACCAATTCTCCACACCTCACCAACATTTGCTATTTTCTGTTTTTTTCAAAAGAATAAATTATTCTAGTCATCCCCATAGATATGAAGTGGTATCTCGTGGCTTTGATTTGCATTTCCCTGATGATTAATGATGTTGAGCATCTCTTCACACATTTATTGGTCATTTGTGCATATTCCCTGTGCTTCTGCACTGCCAAAACAATTTGCACCCCATCTTTTTTCCATTTGTACAATGCTGTTTTTCATAGGCCACTGAGAGAGACCAGATTCATTTGTTAAGCATAATTCATCAAACATTTATGGAGCAGCACATCTACCAATTGCCAGATACTGGAAACAGAAGGCTGATATAAAGTCACTGACCTTCAGAGTTTTCAATTAGTTCAGCAGAGCACACAGAAAAAGACTTACAAAAAAAGAAGCAGAAGAGCTATATCTGTACCTGTAAACGGGATCTCGGGAGTCTCTCATATCTCTGTATCTGTCATACATGGGGTCCCGGTGATCACGAAAATCCCTAGAGTCTCTTAGATCACGAAAGTCTCTCAGATCCCTCATGTCCCGAGCATCACGCATACTTCTGCTGTCTCTGTGATCACGAATGTCTCTGCTATCTCTGTGGTCTCGCAGGTCCCGAGGGTCTCGCATGTCTCTACCATAGCGGGCATCCCGGCCATTTCTGCCGTCTCTGGACTCTCTCCTGGGACTGCCTCGAATTGGGGATCGATCACGTCTTGTATCTCGACGGTCTCCAAAGCCATATGGATCTCTGTGGGAGGGAGTAGGAAGACACTAAGACAAAGATACTGAAGGTAACTAACCCATCAGCTCTTTATTGGAGGAAGCCCCCACCCTCCAAGCATTTTTCTCCAAAACATGGCAGCCAAACAGTGAGAAAATGACTAAAAATTTAAGGATAGTCACCCATCTGGTCAGCAAATAAAGACTAGTAGGTTCTAGAATCTCAAAAGATTAGAACAAAGGAAGAATGTATGACCCAAAGCCAAAGATTTTGATTGGGGTCATTGTATTCTTTAGGCTTTAGGGAGTAAGTAATTCAGTATTCCTTAGGATGCCAAAATATCTCAATCTCAACAGGTTTCAAAGTGAAAGCATCTTTCCCTAGAATCTATTTTTTCCCACTAGACTGACTTGTTTGGAAGAGATTTTAAAAGGAGGAACAAGTTGAGGGGACGCAAAAGGGGTAAGATCCCTGAAGAAAAAAAGAGCAAATCCTACAATCTTATACAAAGTCATGGTGATCAAAGGTATTGTCCTTAAAGTGCGGAAAACTTCACTTAAAATATCTAGCAGAATAATCGAATTAAGAGAAAAAGAATAAGTATATGATACACACAGTAAAGTACAAGAATACTTAGTTTCTGTCTTCTCAACACAGTTACTGAGTAATGGTCTCCCAATCTGAGGTTTATATAGAACCTGGTTCCTGTTTGCCATGGTTTGGTTTTTAAACAGTAAAGTCACAGAAATGTTTGGTCTGCTCTGATTCAACATTCCAGACATTTCACTGTACTGGAAATGTGACCTCAACATATCTAACATTAAACTTCTTATTCAACCCACTGAGTCCCATTCCTGACTTCTTCACTTCTGCCAAAGATCACCTTTCCAGTTACCAAGGTTTAAGTTCTTGAAAGTTAACTTTGATTCTCCTTTCCCTATCCCCATTAAGTCACTTGAATCCTGTTTGTTTTTCCTTTAATTGGATTCATAAATTCAATCCAAGTCCTCATTTCTATGTTGGCACCAACAAGTTTCCAAAAAACAAACAAAAACCAACCTTCCAGATTTCTATAAATTCAACACAGATACCAGATTAACTACCAAAATTACACCTGTTACCAATCATAGCTACACTATCACACTTCTAGGTACCCCGCCGCTTCCTAACAACTCTGGCCCCTTTCCAATTATCTGCTCCTCCATTTCCTGATTCAACCTCCTCAGTTCTACTTAAACTGTTATGACTTAACACGACCTAACTATCTTCAATATTTCTGTTTATATAGTTTTTTGACCTGGAGTATTTTTAATTTTTAAGAAGAGAAACAAAGAGATGGTTTATTGAGAGAAAGTGCACTCCAAAGAGGCAGGAGTGGGCTCGAGCAGGAAAACGGCTCAAGAGCCTGGAGTATTTTTCTTGCACTAATCTGGGTTATCACCCAGTTCTTACAGGCAAGTTCATGTCCCACATCTTCTAAGAAATCATCTCTGATCTTCCTAGTAACTGCTGACCTCTCCTTCTGCTCAACTCCTAAAGCACCTACTATTTCTGCTACTCATCTTGATCTGGTATTTACCTTTTCATAACAATATCTTCTTGTTTGGCCCACATTAAGTATTACCTCTGTAAAACCTGCCCTGAACTCTTGATTTTCCCCAACAAATATACTTCTCCTCCAGTCCTTTCCATCTCAATAAGTACAACATTCACCTACTCAGTTACTCAAGCCAGGGAACTAGATGCTATCCTTTCTTTCCTTAAAGCCCTATCTACTCCTCCAATCACATTTCCAAATTCCATTTTCTCTGAAATTGATACCCATTCTGACAATATTTCTTTACCTCTACTGGTATCACTACATAATCATCCCTCCCTAAAACCACAGCAGGAGCTTTCTGAAGTAGTTTTCCCCATTTCTGCTCCTGCCTCTTTTCTAGTCTTTCTCCAGATTAGGTTTCTTTTAAATATGTAAAACCCTTCACTGGGTTGCCCATAGCATTTAGAATTCAATCCAAAATCTCTAGTAAGGCTAGTAAGATCCTGCATAGTCTTGGCTCCTGTCTTCTCTGACCTTGTCTCACCCTCCCGTTAGTTACCATTCTTTTTGCCATGCTGGCCTTTCAGCTGTAAGTAGCAAAGGTTTTTCCTGATGCCTTTACTTGAGCAATAGGCATAGATGCATACTCATTTTCTAGGTCTCAGTGTTAAGTATCTCTTACTCTCTGATTCTGTTAGTTTTTATCTTCTGCACCTAAATCTTGGTCACATCCTTTGATAGTTTTTACTCATCACTTACCACAATTTGACTTATCTATTTACTTGTTTAATGTCTATCTGCCCCACTAGATTGCAAGTCCATGAGGGCAAGGACTGTCAGTGTGACTCTCCACTACATCTGGCATGCAGATGCTCCCACAAATACCATGAATGAATCTTGTTCCTATACAAATTTCTAATACTGTCCTTATTACACTTTTCTGTAATTACTTGTTTAAATGGCCTTCCTACTAAACAGTAGAAGGCTTTGTATCCCTAGGACACAGCATGGAGTTCAGAAAATGTTTAATGAATTGTTCAACTAAATTGTAAGCCTCTCAAGGAACCATGTTTTGTTTACACTTTGTCATCTGCCATGATGACACGTATGAGGCACTAATTATGATGCCATCAGCTTGGTAGAAAACCTCAATTTCTCTTCATTCACATAGACACAGCAAAAACAATTTAAATGCCAATTTTGCTTCTTTGAAAAGTCCTTGTCATCTACTGCAAAGCTTACAAGTACTACTGATTTGTGGGAACAAACACATCGGAGACCAGGGATTAAAACAAAGACAGCTAAGCATTTTTCCTATTAGAATAAAGTACAGACTAATCATCAAGGTTCTTACTTCAATTTTTCTTATTATGTCATCTAATCCTCCTAACACATGTAACATCTGATATAGTGTATAATGTGGGCAAACATTCAGAATCCAACGGGAGGGGAATACTGTAAAGTATTTTTGGATTAATGATCAGCAGACAAACCTGCCTTGGGGAGCAGTTAGAAGTCATTAGAGGTGGAATCAGATTTCAAGTGTTCTTGGCATCAGGGCTGAGAGAGATCAGGAGCCTGACAGACCACAGACCACACACAAGGCTTTTCTCTGACTGGTAAAAATGAGGGTGGGAATGCAGAAAAGAATACCATGTCATAGCACATTATTTACAGTCTTAAGGTAATTAGAAATGCCATATTTGGTTCTCATTCCTTTGAATCCACTGAAATACCTTACTTACCTGGTAGAGTCCATCCCTGGAGGCTGACCAATACCCTAAAATCCCAAAGCCTGGGTTCAATGCTTCCAGTTTGAGAAGGCAAGCACTTTCCCCTTCCCTCAATGAATCTAAAATCCATGTAAAACAAAACTACATTTCCCCTCAGTTGCCTTCTGGGTAAAAATGTAGAAGAGATGATATTCGCAAGGGGCAAAAGAACCAAAGGAGTGGTGGAGGAAGTAGGGATAGAAAAGACAAAAATTCTCTAAAATGAAAAGACAAAGGTTTTTTCCGTTCTTCAAAAGATGAGCAGTATGGTAGACTGTTGTTCTTCTGAAGACAACAACAAAACAAAAAACCTTTTAGGGTCACTTTAGGACCCAAACAAAGAATTCCCCCAGGCCAAGAGGGCTCCAAGGCTCCTGCTGTGGGCACCAATGGCTTTCTCAAAGTAAGAACCAGCTAGCAAAAGGGTGGTACAGTGTGCAGGATTCAGAGTGCCTCAGGGATGAAGCCTGCTGAATAAGATGCTTGACCTCAGATAACAAGTGGGTTAGAAGTTTCTGGAGCAAAATAAGGTTCATAATATCATCCCTGGCACAAGAAGTGTTTTACTAGAGACCATATGCGTGTACCCTCAGGTACCAGGTCACTAGAGGCTGAAAAGAAACTAAACAGTGGTTAAATAAATTTCGGCACTAGAGTTCACAAACTGAAGACAGGTGACAAACACTACTAAAATTCTGTTATATATTCCTCATCTGTTCAGCAGGGGGAAAAGAGCCCAATGCTCTTTGCCTTGAGAGAAATATAGCCATGTCATGTGGAAATATTTGAGAGGTAAGGGAAGGATGGGTGATGGGAAAAGCATGGCTCTGATGGCATGTGCTTCTGGCAGAGCTGCTTTTCTTCCTGGGGACTACAAGAGTGAAGTTGAGTATTAGTCACTGGAGAGCCTACAGAGTTAAGATCTGATAGACCAGGCATGTCCAACCTGTGGCCCAGGACGGCTCTGAATGTGGCCCAACACAAATTCTTAAAACACTTTGAGATTTTTTTGTGACTTTTTTTTTTTTTTTTTAGCTCATCAGCTGTCATTATTAGTATATTTTATGTGTGGCCCACAGAAGCCAAAAGGTTGGAAACCGTTGCGATAGATGAACTGAGATGGGCTCCAAGCTTGTTTTCCAAGTCAGCTTGAGGCTGAAACTTCAAGCCCAGGATGGTGTTCTTGGTCTTGGTTGTACAGAAGGTCAGGGAAGAAGGCCTCTGTCCCTTTGTTAGCATCTCCTTTCTGTTCAATGGAATATGTTCCTTGGGAGGGCCAGAATTTTTTTGTTTCCGAAAAAAATCCTTCATCAGCTCTTCATCTGTCACAGATACTGTCCACAAATATAATTATCTAAATGGCTGGCTGCTGTGTGATGCTGATTCCCCACCATGATGGCTCCACGTTGTCATAAATGGAGATGGAAGATTTGAAGACATCAGGTGCAATGAGATAGTACACCTCACAAATCCAAATTTTTTAAGTGCCCGTATTTCTCCCTAGGAAGCACGCTGATGTTTTTCTCAAGCATAAATAGGACTTTTCTTGTTAACAGAGGTGGCACTTGCTGAGAACTGATGGCTCTTCTTAAGTGTTAGTGCAGAGGTAATCACAGCCTTGAATCTTTAACTATGAGGCCCACCTAGAGCTAGGGCTCTCACACCCACGGTGCCAGCTGTTATCAAAGGAATTAACATTGTGGATAGGCATAAATCATCTTGGGCCATAGAAGAAACTTCTCCACAGATAGGTTGTTTCTGATGAACCTAGTCCCGATGACTTTCACCAAAGAGATACCAGACCTAATATCTGTGACAGAAATGTGAGGAAAACCCTCTGCAGAGCTTTTGATGCAGACAAGTTAATTCTATTTGCTCTTTCTTAAGTCACACGGAAAGGTTGAGGAAATAGAGAGTCTCACTTTGAAGCCATGGCTGTGTAGGGGTATGCTCAAAAGACCTGGTTGCCAATGTGCTGAGCTAGAGATGAAAATTGAGAATGTCTGAGGTACAACCAGAATCATGGTCCAGTCTCTGAAGGACTAATACCTAGTACCAATGCTAGACAACTTGCTTGGTAACTATGCAATATACTCAGAGGAGTGAAATGAAGGGGTCCAAGTGTTAAATGATGAGAATTCAGGCTGAAGTCTGATCCAGAGCAGGGATTTCTGATGCAGAGTTCTGTGCTTGGCTGGGTCAATATTGTCAGAATTACACACTGACAGCTGGAGTCACTTGGGAGGCACATTACTGAACAGAAAGCAATGCCAGCTGAACTGTGACTTAGAGACATTTGAAGAGGAGATAATCCCGTGAAAACTCCCGAAGATACCCTAGGTGTTTTGACACCCAAGGTTAAAGTCCAGCAAAACAAGGTGTTACAAAGGTCTTGCCAGTATGATTAAAAACAGTGTAAAAGTAGCAGCACTGAACACATAAAAGTAATACTTAGGGGAAATACTTGCCATAGGTACAGTATTTTTTGTGTGCCCCCCCCCCCAATCCCTGTAATAACATACTCCCTATGGCTGGGAGCACATAAAATGATCAGAGTTGCCAAATGAAGGCAGTGTGGTTGTTGTCAACATGCCAGTACATTTGGAATTCCTGCAAGGCTTTGATTGGAGAAATGCACCCAGAGAATGATATCCAGTACTCAACCGCAGAAAAATGATCGGCCCCTTCCACGCTAACTGCTCACCCATCTTGCCTACATATTGCATTTTACTTCTGTCCTATTGGTATATCTTAAGAGATAATGCACAATCAGGGCAATGACCAAAGTGTTAATGTTCTATTCTAAATAGCGTTCAATTTGTCTGGTTTTAAGGTTTCAAAATTTTTATTTTTGAAGGCAGAAAAACTGTGACTCTTTGCTCAGGTTTTAGATGGGGCTCAGAACAGATTTTATTAAATGTGAACATCTTTCTTCCCTGTATCTTATTAATAAGCACGACTATATGAAACTTCATGATGTTAAATAACATGCTGAGGAACTCAGGGACATATCACCCAGAGGAAGACTGACTCTTAATGGAATTTGAATTAGCCTAGCTGTCCCTCCTATTGATTGTAAAGAAAGCAGGAAGCCATTGTCCAATTCACATCCCAAACAACCTCCCTTTAGAATTTATTTCTGAAGAAGGTGATATTTTAAAAGGTACATTAAACATGATATATATTTATATATCTGGTAGGGAGAACATTTTAAAGAGCCCCTACAATGTTGTTTGTATGTTTTGGGGGGGGGGTTCGGGAGGGGGATATTATTTATAAAAGGAAAAAAGGCATAAAGCTATTTCTTCCATTGCAGATGAAATTAATGGAGTTGCCTTTTAGGTTGGGATGAAATCTTTTAAATTTAATGCCCTGGCAATGGCTATATTGGATTCCAGGGAAGCTGGTTATTTCCCCAACATTGCCAATGTTTGTTGAAAGCTACTACAATCAATTGGAAATGTTAAAAAAGTTTGGTTAAGTATCATTAATAAGAGGACACAAAATATTCTTCCCAATTCATAGCACAAACAGGAACTATTCTGTATTCTGCAATGTGCCCCCTGCCCTTTTTTTTTTTTTTTTGGTCTGCAGAAACACAGACATTATCCAGAGATCATAAGCATCATGGGGACAACAGAGTGGGGGGCAGATTTTACTAGTGGGGTCAGTGTCTTTACAGTTACCAATTCCACACTCCTGGTAAGCTATGTAGTTCAGAAACATACACATTCGAGCTCCTTGGAAACTAGATATACACCGTATTGCCTTTCAAGCCATTTGGCAACCAAAGACATCAACTGCTATGGGCAGCATTACCTTGCCCCTAGAGCTGCTTGAACTCTGTACATTAGACATTTGTAATCTATTCCTGGTAGCTTAGAAAATACACACTCTTCATATCCAAGTGGGGGCATATATGCCAAACATACAGGAGCCATTCTGTCTTATAAGTAGGTAGCAAATTATAGGTGTTTTTGTCCCAAACAGGATAGTGTATGTTACGTGTAAGTGCTCAGTTGGGTATATCTCCAGGTGGCCTGTGGAGCTACCAGTACAGACTAGAATTCATCACACTCAGCAGTGTTTGGTTCATTGCAGGAAAAACAGCTTACCATTGTATGCAGTTTTGGTATGTAGTTTACTGTGGAGAGCTGGCATTTTTACTCAGAGGCAAAGGCAAAATCCCTACCAAGTATCCACCTGGGTCATTAAGAGACACCAAATATGAAATATATCATATCTGCAGTCCACACAAAACTGCACACACTGCATCCACTTATGTGCTGTTATGGGGCCAGACACTTTGTATACAATATATTCATCTCTGGTGTTAAATGGTAATGCTAATAAAGCTCTCCTTTGAGAGAAGGGGCCAATTTAATGCGTATCTCCAGGGTGCACATCAGGACTACCTCTTTCGTATTTATTGGAAGAAAGACCATTTGGGGAAATGCCTTCATTTCCAGGAAAGCTAAGAAAAAGGGAGACTTTTCAGAGGTGGGGTGTTTTCGCCCTTTTTATTTCCCCTTGGTAGTTAACCCAAGCATGCGAGCAAACAGGGATCTGCAGCACAGGCAGAGCGGCAATCTCTCAGGCAGGACTTCCCGTAAACCTGGTTATCATCTGGACCGGCAGCCTTTTGGAATGAAGAGTCGAATCTTTGCTGCCCGCTGCAGTGCAGCAGGCACACACCAGCGACCCTGGGACACTCCTCCTGCTGTGGAGGATGCCATTGACACATGAACTGGGGACAGACAGAGGTTTATCCTCTTCCAATTGCCTGCAACTCATGTTGCAAGCTGAACTTGCTGGCTTTGCCACCGAAAACACAAAGCTTCCTCTGCATCTCCTGATGTATGTTTAACAAAAGCAGCAAGGCCCTTCACACATGGTTCATGTTCTTATTGTTTGCTTGAGCTTTTCTGATTTGCTGGGGGGAAGAAAAGACCCTTGATGTACGAAGTTGGGCTTAACTCCCCAGAGCCCAACTCTCCCAAGGTAACTCACTGCTTCAGGGTACTTTACCTTCGTGTGGGGCTGGGTCTTGATGGAGCCGTATTCATATTTCTTCTTTCCGCTGCCTTATTAATATCTGAAAAGAATAATCAACCCATCTGTTCAATGCTATGGAATAAAAACAATATCATCAGCACATTTCAAATGAAAGCAACAACAAAAAAACTACAATGACAACCAGATGGTGTAAGAAAATCCATTCAGCAGACATTGTCACTTGGGCAATTTTTATTAAGTTATGGGAGTACATTGTTATGGTTTGGTAAGGAATGTCCCTCAGTTTTCTAGCTAACACATAATTTGTGTAAAACTGATTCCGTCAATGCTTTAACACTGCCAAGCTCTAAACCTGCTCCCTCCAAAAGGAGAGAAGGTTGTCTTCTAAACTCTTGGAGAGCTGTAAGATTTTTTTCTTTTTTTTTGAGGGGAAAAGGGTGGGAGAATGATGAGAGTGTTTAAAAAAAAAAAAAGAGCAAATAATTCCCTTTTATGTTAAAAAGTAAGAGCTGGACTCCATTTCTTAAAACTTGCAATATTCCATGAAGCAGGATCTCCTTTTAGTGTGCCTTGTGTTGTAGTCCATTGAACAGAATCTTCCAGAATGAGATGTAGGGAAGAAATGGATTAATTTTTTTCTAAACAAAGTATGTGACATGTTAATATCTATAACCATCACAGATGAGCACCTAAGAATAAGAATTGACATTGGGTATAGCAGCGTTAGGTAATAAAACACTCCTCATGAGAAGCTTCCCCTGGAGAAGCCTGGCACACACGCGAGGTAAGGGAGGACAGCGGAACCATACAGAACTCACAGGAAAGCCACTGCGTGTGGGTAAAGCCTGCCTGCTGAAAACAGATCACACCAGCTTTGCAAAAACTGAAGTGAATAATAAAGACACCACATACAGAGAAGAACTGAAGCACCTAAAGCATGTTGATAATCTGCCCAAAGATGACACCTGACAATTTTATGACTCAGACACACATAAATGCATTAAAAATTTCATACTTTAGTTGAGAGAAATAAAACTGCTTCCTGCTGCAGTGTAGGTCTGTTCCCTTTGTTCCATCTTAAGCAACTGATATCATATCTAATGACATTAAATGGTATTAAGCAGTCGTACAGAGTGCTTTAAAATAGTAATTATATATTTTAAAAATTCCAACCAGAGCCCTGTCACATTAAAGATCACAGAAGCAACAACAACAACAACAACAACAAAACTTAACAGGTCTGTTATAGACTTTACCCTGCTATGTTGTCAACTTCTGAGTTCCTGTCCAAGTGAGAATGGTCTTTAATTCCATTTTAAATCAGAAGTCTCTTTCTATTATGCCTAGGATAAGGATGGCTTTTGACAAAACTGAAGGTAACATAAATCCAAATAGTCAGAGAAGCATGCTCTAAGTTGCTTCTTACCTTTTCAATTAAGCAGACACAAGCTATAATCCCTCTATGTATTTTTAAACAATTAGGAACTATTTTCTACATAGGACTTGACCTACAGCTTTGGCACTTGCACATAGTGCTTTCACAATTTATAACCTTAAAGTTCACTAACATCTGAATTGCATATTACACAATAACAGGCCCTATAGAAAATATATAGTTCTTTTATATTTAATTGTGAATACCAATTCAGGTTTAGAAGGACCTACTGACATAGTCTGCTTACTTATTTTGTACTGCTTTCTAATACAGGGTGACTATGATTCAGAGACAAATGTGATGTCTTTGATTATTTAAGCAGTATTAAAAGTATCTGCAGAACACACGGGGAGTGGTGGTAGTGCAAAGATTTCTTTTAAATAAGTACCACATTTTCCAGCAGGATTTCATATATTATTATTAAATAGTTTTGTGAATAAAGAACACTGACTTGACCTAACACTTAGGTGAGAGTACAGAATAAATGGTATTACTTGAATTTATATGTTTCTATTAATGCTACATAATTTGCTCTCATCATAATGAAAAGGACTATTACACTGTATAATTATATCCAGTTCTGTGAGTACATAGGACTGGGAGACCAAAATAGTCAAATACTATATACCTTTGGGTCAAAACTGGTTCCAGTTAGAATGAAGGAGGTAAATAGTTTACTATGAAGCTGGTGAAATTTTTTGGCAATTATTTGAAAGATTATTTAAAAATTCAAGGTTATATCTTTAAACCATTTTGATTGTAATTTGCCTCCTAGTATCTATTTTCATTGAGTAGTACAGAACAATTTTATTTGGACGGTGGCTTATGTGTTTTCTGCAAAAAAAAGAGAACACTCAGACCATATTCTTAAATTTAGGAGTTAGCAAACTTCTAGTGTGGTATGTCAAATGTTTGTTTATTCACACCTATTTAAGAATTCCTTAAACCTCCATCTTGGATGAGACATGGAGAAAATGAGACCTGGAAATTTTTGATAGTCTCACTGCCATCTATGAGGACTGCTCAGGTTTACAACAGGGCTGTGGGGATTTTCAGTGAGAGTTATGAAAACAAAACTGTCATCATCACCAAACCCCATACACAAAAAAATCCGAACACATGCACACACAGAACTTTTGGAAAAACTATGAGTTCAGAAATGCAGGAAGAACAGAGAAGCTACCTCAAGTACAAATAACTTCAGGGGGCAGATCACAGTATAGCAAAGATTTAGTTAGAGTTAAGGAAAAAACCCTTGCCTCATCCCATTTTTTTTGTCATACAATTTGAAAACACATCAATTTAGGTTCATTTGAACAAGTTTCTCTCTTTCCCTTTTTTTTTTTTTTTTAGTGTGAGTAGTTCCCTGGCTGGGAATCGAACCCAGGCCTCAGCGTTGACAGCACCGAAGCCTTAGCCACTACACCACCAGGGAACTCCCACAAGTTTCTCTTTGACATATAAATATTGGGGCTTGTAAAATGGGCTTTTGTGTTAATTAGGTGAATAACATTATTTTCTTCCTAAATCCTTAGAGATACAGAATTACACCAAGGAAACAGAAACAATGTTAATGTAAAGGAGGAGGGGAAAATGAGGGAAAGACAATTTGGGGACCTTTCTGAACATTACATGGGGACCCATTATTGGAGAGAATTTAATCAAGAAGGTAGTGGCAACTTGGGAGTCTCCAAAGAGAGATGGAATGCTTCCTCTGCATGGAAAAGGGAAGAAATGGTGCTTCTTTCTCCTCCTGCCATATTTTATCCCAGCCCAAAGTCAATCTCAAGTGTCTCTTCCACCTCAGCTTGGTTGTTCTTCCACCTTGGTTAGTTATATCAGCAATGTGAATACCATTCAAAATTACCATCAACCTACAATGCCTGGCCTTGGCCTGACCATCTATAATTTTCAAGTAGTTTTCTGAAAACAGGTAAAAGAACTTCTCAAATAAGGATTTTTAAACAAGAAAAACAGCACCAACTGAAGGGATTTACATAAGAGGAAAAAAAAACGGAAAATAATCTAGAAAACAGAAAGTGGCAGAACTGTTTTAAATCATAAAAGAATGGGGTAAAGAACTCCCAAAGAAAGATACAATGTCTAATCTACAATTTTATTTTAGACTAATATGCCAGACACAGTTCACACAATGGTCTTTGGATAATACTATAAATATGCATGTTTCATTCACAGTACCAAGAATTGCTTTGTTCTACCTATTTTTTAATTGTGTCATTATAAAATAACTCTTTTTACCTTAAAAACCAATGTTTATACTCCAGGCCATTGCAATGGAAAACAATGAGGACTACTCTGAACAAGTGCAGTATGAACCACACAGTACTTAATGACAGTACCACCAGTGGCTGTTGAAAGAATCCAGGAGCCAATACAATCTCAGTAAAGTGATTACAAATGAAATGCAACTCCTCAAAAGGCTTAGCTGAAAACCAACTAACAATCAGGTATTACTGTATTGGAAATACATGATGATAAAGATAACAGCACTTGGAAAACCATACTGACAAGACAGTCGCTATTACACATTAAACTCTAAAATTGGGAGGGGAAAGAACAGGACTTCTCAAACTATATTGATGAAGATGATTTTGATGGTACTGTAACATCAGCGATATTGTAACACACTACATGTAATTAGTCAGGGATAAGAGAATGCTCTGCTTTTTTAACCTTTCAGCTCACTTTGAAAACTATGCATTCCCTCCTATTTGATTATCCCTTTCATTCTCTAATTAAAATAATTATTATATTTTTAATTGTATTAGAGTATTACTCCTGGGAACAGAAGTAGGGGAAACAATAACTTAAATTTACAGAATGCTTACTCTGTCCCAGAGCCTGTACTAAGAACATTATGTGCATTATCTCATTCAATCCTTTCAACAATTCTTGGAGTTAAGTACTATTATGATCTCTATTTTGCAAATGAGGAAATCTGAGGTTTAGAGAAATAAGTGATTTACATGAGGTCACTTATGATCCGGAGGCAGAGCTAGGACTCAAACTCAGGTCTGACACCAGAGTGCTAAACCATAATGTTATGCTGCCTCAAACAAGGAGTAAAAGGGCATGGTTTCCATTTTTAACACTTGCTAGGACTCCCTGATCAAATACTCATGGAACCCGGACAAGGCCCATACTATGCTAGTCATTCCAATGTTTAAGTGCCCCAGATACCCAAGAGGGTAGGACCTAGCTATTCAATTATCAGTTCAATTTATATCATTTCAAACTACAATGTTTCTGTCTTTTGTTATTAATATTCTATTCACTCCAACTTTTCAGACTTCTCAGACATTCTCTACTAAAATTTAATTTTCTACCCTTTTTTACTTCTTTTGAGGAAAAAGCACTTGGCTGGAATAAGCAAATATAAGTTCTAGTACTACTTGGTGGTGGTGGGGTGGGGAAGATTAGCTTTAGTTAAGTCATTTGATTTCTCTAAGCCGGATAAAAATGGATAGTCTACTTTTGTTAGTTAGGCTAATTCACAGAGAATATCAGCTAAGAGAAAAAAACTCACTAATTTGGATTCACAAGGTTGAGTTAATCTAAATTAGTAAAAAAAGTCTGAGCTACAAAAATTTAAAATACAGGTTTATTTAAAACAGGTAAAATTTCAATTAAACTGTACAAGTGGAGATCTTTACAGAACTAAATTAATGAACTTGAAAAGGACTGTTTATAATCAGTACATTAAATGCTTCTATGCCTAACATGTACTAAGCCTTAGACATGGAAATAACAGGGCTAAAGTCTCTGCCTTAAAAGCATTAACTGTTTAATAAAGGAGAGAGGAACATACGCACAGACAATCACAACATAATCCAAAGTGGGATTATGACAAAGATAATGAGGGCCTTACTATGTGTAGGTGCATGGCAGGCGAGAGGAGCAGGCCAGAGAAGAGACTGGGCAGCAGGGAGGTGGAGGGGGCAGGTAAGGCCTAAAAGTAACATTTTAAACTGAGTCCTCAAAGATGAGTAGTTTACCAGAAAGAGAGAAATCATTCCAGCACATGCAAAAGTAAAGGAATGGTGTAAAGGACATAAGTTAGAAATACTATAGCAAGTTTAACATAGGGCGTAGGGGGACAGTAGGAGCAAAAGAGAGAGGAACTACAGATGCAAACCAGCGTTAGACTAGATCACAAAAAACTCTGCTATGAAAAAGGAAGAAATTGGTGGCAAGAGGGCCTGGCTATGAACTGAACTGCCATAAACAGAGTCCCAGTGAAGTCAAATAATGAAGGCTTACTGTATGTACATTACCCAAAAAAGGGAGGAGAGAGTATTTAAACCTAAGACATTTAAAATATTGCCCATTATAATGTTCTTTAAGGATCACTGATTTGCCAATGCAGGGAGCAGGTGGGAAAAAATATCTAAAAGGCTATGACTTTACCTTCAATAAAGGGATATAAATTGATGGACAGAGGAGTCAGTAATAATCATTAGTTCAACTCACTGTTCACAAAGAAACAACCAACCACCCTTCCTTATTTTTTTCTTGTATTAAAAAAAAATTTAATTGTGGTAAAAAACACACAATGTACAGGGTCCAGCTGAAGTAATGCCCTTTTTAAAGTAGTTAAAATACTGTTATGTTACAAAATTACATGCTTATGATTTTGTAATAAAAGATTTGGTACAGATTACCAGCTCATAAAAAAGAGTGTGACTTCTGCTGGACCCTATATAATTTATCATCTTAACCATTTTTAAACATATAGTTCAGTAGTTTTAAGTATATTTACACTGTTGTATAACAGACCTCCAGATCTTTTTCGTCTTGCAAAACTAAAACTCTCTATACCCATTAAATAATTCTCCATCCCCCCATCATTTATATGCACAAGATAGTCTTTTCATTCTCCATATCACACTAAGACAGTTAAAAATCAGATTCCCAGGCCCTGTCTTAAACTCTTAGAATCTGAGGATGAAGCCAAGGAATCTATATTTTAAGTTTCTCAGGTGATTTTTGGCAGGTATTTGGGAACTACTACTCTATTATCTATGTATCCCTTTAGTGTACATATAACATGCATTCAAGTTTTCATTCAGAAATCTTTCTAAACTCCTGTGTTCAAGGGGAAATAACTCATAAACATACTGTAACCAAATTTTTTTTTTTTTTTTTGCTTTTTGGTATGTGGGTAGCTCCCTGACTGGGAATCGAACTCAGGCTGCAGTGCTGACAGTGCCAGCGCCGAAGCCTTAAGCCACTACACCATCAGGGAACTCCCCCCAAAATTTTTTTTTAAATAAATAACAACAAAGGCTAAAATCTGTAAAAGTATAATCCCTGAAAACAATACAGAAAGCATAATCACATGGCTATCTCCAAAGGAAATGGGATCACGAACCCAAGTTTCCATAGTGCAAAAGGTAATAATAATATCCAATTATAAGGTCAGCTCCCCCTCAACCCCAGGAGAAGTGTGCAGCCCACCAGTTCTCTTCAATTTCATTTGATCGGTTAAAATAAAAGGTATCCTGAAAATTTAAGCTTCTTTTTCTAATTACCTAGTTGTAAAATGGCAGGAAACATTAACTACTGAGTTTGCCACTTCCTGATACCATATTACACACTTCTTTGGCTAATAAAGGGCAAATTCTGCTCATTAGAGCTGCCAGTATTTTTCTGCTGGCAGGGGCTAGAACTCCTGCTTCTTCTGAGGCATTTTGTTTTCGAATCTAAATGTGATTCTTTGCAAAAAGAGAAAAATGGCCACACATACAATAATACCATATTCACACCACTAAAAGCAAAGTGGAGCAAGTATAAATTTAATAAGCAGACCATAGAATCTTGGTTGGTCTAATTTCTTTGTTCTCAAGAAGGTGAAAGCATCCTACTGAATGGAAGGAATTAAAATACAGAAAACGCCACAGATACTCTAACTATTCATTCCTATCACAGATACTCTAACTATTCTAATTCAAATTATGAAGTCAAAAATATTTTATAGTTAAATTAAGGTCTAGCTTAAAACGAATCCATTAAGGTAAACCAGAGTTGTCAATTCCTATTAGTAATGTGGGGCATGAATAGATTAGTAATAGAATCTGCTTCAATGTTTATTTCCAGCAAACTCTTTTTTTTGTAAAGTCCTAAATCAGAGATCAAAATTCAATGTACATAAAAACCACAGGAGTAGCTTTTGAAAGGCAGATTCCCTGGCTCCCACCTCCAAAGACCAGTCAGCTGGGAATGGGGAATAAGGAGTTGCATTCAAGGATCTGTATTTCCAACAAACTGTTCTAGTGACTCTGATGTTGTCCTAATGTAAGTTTCCCAAAGGCTGCAAAAGGTTCAGTTACACGTTTATAATCCTAAATTTTAAAACTGAACAAAAACCATTTTTCCCTAGTTTTCTTTTGTATCAAAAATAATTTCTGAAGATACCTCTTGTATCATCTCTGACCCTAAATACGTATTTTTACTCTCTCAATCTCCAAATGCATTATGAAGTATGTTCACGTAAAGCCAAATTACTTATAATTTAAAGTTCTCCAAAGCTTGCCCACTAGCTGCAGGATCAACCAAATCTTTGGTAATTCAATCATTCCAGATCCAAAACAGGGGACCACTCAAGATATTTTACAGAGCTAACGTTATAAGGCACTCTGCTTTATAACTGCTCTCCAATGCAACTTAAGTTGCCTTGATCCTTGCCTAAAGTTGTCACTGTTTTGAACATGAAAAAAGGGAAGAGTCTTATGGTCTGGAAAGTTCTGATTCTTTGAGGGGAATTATATTTTCTTAATATAAAAGTAATTGGTCTAGTTGACTACTGCCTCTTATATTTTTTTAGTGATAGGATAAAAAAATGAAAATGACCATCCCTATAAATATTCCTATCTAGTGGTAATAAAACCACTATTTAAAAAGCAGCAGGTTGGAGTTCCCTGATGGTGTAGTGGCTTAAGGCTTTGGCGCTGGTGCTGTCAGCACTGCAGCCTGGGTTCGATTCCCAGCCAGGGAGCTACCCACATACCAAAAAGCAAAAAAAAAAAAAAAAAAAAAAAAAAAAAAAAAAAAAAAAAAAAAAAAAAAAAAAAAAAAAAAAAAAAAAAAAAAAAAAAAAAAAAAGCAGGCATGATGGTATTATATATGCAGCTGTCGGTGTACTTCATATTCCACTAATGTGCTGCTGCTTCAGACGGTAGCCTTACCTCGATCCTTTCATTAATGCCTATCATTAACATAGAGGGTAACTTCTGTAGGTTACCTCCCTTTTAATCTCTTGACAGTTTACGTGAACTCTGCTTAAGCTGAATAGTCTAGACAAATGTGTATGGTGTTCACAGGACAAATCTCACGGCACAAAAAGCTAACAGCTTTAAAAGCACTTGTCTCAAAGACACACAGTAATCAGTAGTAAACCATAACATGTAGAAGAAACAAGAGTTTAGCAGAAAGAGTACTAAGTTTTGGGGAACACTGGTACTCACAGATGTTCCTAGTGAGATAGATATCATTATTATTTTCCTCTCTTGGACATCTACATTGCACATGTTTAGCATGTTAAAGCTTCTGAGAAGTTGTGGAGTAAGGACACTGATTTACCTCAGTATGTCCCAATTTTGCTTGATCATGAACTCTCTGATCTTCAATGACGTCTGGAATGCATCTATTAAATATGTGATTTGAGCAAGAAATCTAAACTCTCTGAGTTCTTATTTCCTTATATGCAAAAAAAGATAACACCAGGTCTGCTTATCTCACAAGACAGGAGCAAATGAGCTGGTATTTGCAAATCATATGCACTGCTGGTTATATGTTATCATAACCACTAAGAGTAATAGTGAGTTTAGACATTTCATTCTTCATGGGAAACAAAAACAAAAATAGCCAAAGGGTATAAGATAGTAAATATATTTCTTCCAACTGTTTTTCACTCTTAAAAGCACAACTAAATTTCAGTAATTCTCACAGTAGTAACAAGCCATACAAAGGTACTGCCATCTGCAGGCCACAGAGAAGAAAGGCCTGCAAGGGTTATTTAAAATGAGTCAAATCATCAGGTACTTTTCCTCGTTAGATTTTTAAAGTCTTTCCAAAAGATGTTTATTCTTGGCTTTTGAGCACTGGTAGGTGAGGCCCCATTTGTTGAAGTTCTGTAACTGACTCTTAAGTAAAACAAATTCTCTTTTCTCCTCCACACAGGACTGCTGCTTAGAAATGTGAAGAAAATTACCTTAGTCTTATGTAAGTTCTACACTGTGCTCATATCAAAGTAATCCCAAGGAATATACATTTTTTTAATATAGCCTCTAAGGAATAAAACCCTTGAACAGCCTGACTTTTCAGAGTTACTTTTCAATGAATTAAAGTAAATCTCTCTCACACACAAAAACAGAGCTCATGAACAGACTACAAATAGAACCGACTAGACTGTTAGGTTATAAATAAGTTGATTTGTCAATGCCTCCTTTGAACATGTGGTATTCGCAGGCATGGGACATGGAGCAACCTGCAACTAGAAAAACTCCTTCCACTTGCAATACAGTTTCTTCAGCACATTCTATAAGGAAATTCACTGTTTCTATATTTTAGGTTCAAAGAGTCTGTCAAGAGGTTTCAAAGATGGTGACAGGTGAACAAAAAGAAAGGCGCAGAAACCAGAACGAAGGAAGAAACTCAGCCAATAACCACAATGCAAAGTTTGGGCTTTGCTGTTTTGAAAAAAATCATCATGAAGGTTAGTTTTCATACCAAGACTGAGTCATACAAAAACATTAAATCTCCAGTTGTCAAAACCCCAAACTGCTCCATCAGCGTCTGCAGAAACATCGTTTTAATGAACTGCCAGGTGACTGCCACACAACAATGCTACTGGGGAACTGGGGTGCACTTGAGCGGACAGTTGGGACAGTTCCCGCAGTTCCCTGGGACTGTCACTGGTAAGTCAACGATGAGAACAGTTTACAGTGAGAAAGCTTACAAGACTAATTACCATCCCTGAAGATCCCGGGGCATTTCGTAGAACCTGCTATGCCCTAGGGGAGGGTTCTGTGCAGAGCGAAAAGCCAACCGGACGATTAACCCCGTACTCCTAGGGCAGCGTTTCCCAAAGCGTGGAATGCAGAATAATTTCAGGAGGAACCAGGACGCACTGTTTATTTTAATAGACAGGTATTTATTTATTTATTTTACGAGCATGAGAAAAATAACTGGCTTCCATTATACGGTCTGTGATTTACATTTCCACCTTAAACAAACATATTTAAGAAGGGAGGAAAAGTCGTTGAAAAGAAAAAAGTTAACACTTGGTAAATAAACAGATGGTACCGGGGCAGAAAGGTGCAACGCGAGGCCTGCAATTTGGGGCGCTGGCTCTGAGGCTAATTTCCGGGGGAACCTCGGCACAGTTTCTCTCCCCGTGTTCTGGGCCCGGGGTCCGCGTTATAAAATGGGTGGGGGGTGTCACACGACAAGGAGACGCCTCGAAGATGCTGCCGAGGGGCGGCGATCGGAGACGGCGCTGGGTGCGCCGCACGGCGCCGTACGCCCCGGAACGCCCGGTGCGGCGCCCCACCTCAACCCAGGTTCGAATCCAGACTGCGCCACCGACTCGCTGAGAACCCGCAGGCGAGCGACTTCACCATTTTGAGAAGGGGGAGAAGGAGGAACAGGGTGTGTGCACCCCTACCCTACAGAGAATCTGGAGGACCATTGTCGGCGATGCGCGCACAGACGGGAGGCTGAGATGCGGCGCCCCGGGACCCGAGTCCATTACCAGCCCCCCAGGAATGGCCAGGCCTGGGCCTGACAGGAGCCAGAGGCCGCACCCCGCACCGGGCATGCGCAACCCCGCGCGCACCCGGAGGGGGCCGCGACCGCGACCGCGACCGCGCGTCGAGCGGGCCCTCCCGCTTCAGCCTCCCTGTTCGGCCCGGGTCCACCTCAACCGCTTGCCCGTCGGCCCCATGCCTCGGCGGACGGCCACTGCTTCCCGGCACTCACCGCTACCAGCGCGGCGGGCTCCCTGCAGCTCCTTCGCCTCAGGCCCGCCGCCGCCGCCGCCTCCGCCTCAGCCCACCTTCCCGCCGTAGGACAAAGGCGCCACCAACCGACCCGCGCGGGCACGAGGCAATGGCGGTCGGGGCGGAGAGTGGGGGCAGAGGGCGCGCACGCAGCGGCAAGTGCAGCAATGTCGCAATAGCGCGCGGGTTTACGGCAGGGCTGAGTCGGGGGTGTCAATCTCCTTAGCAATATATAGCGGAGAATTGGCTCCGGATCGGCAGTTGAGTGCGCCAGGGGTTGCCTAGTAACGGCGTCCCGGCTGAGGTTGCGTCCCAGGGTCTCCCCTCCCCGAAGGGGTTAGCCTTCTGATTTTCAGAGCGCCTCCTATTCTCTCTTAACTGTGAAAATAGATCATTTAAACCTTCGAATACTTTGATTTAGTCTCGCATAAAACTAAGCACAAAAACTAAACACCGTAGAAGAGTATGTTGGAGAATAGTATGTATTATGTGCTCCTGTAACCTCTGATCACAAGGAACAAAGAGCAGAGAGGTAGAGAAAGTGTTTTACTTAAATTTACATTTAAATAGGCTGTGTATGTAACCTATTAGTTTTACTGACGACGCAAAAGGTGATGTAGTCACAGGTTCTTGAGTTATTGATTTTTCTTGGAATAGTCAATGTCGAAAATAAATTTCCCAGAATGTAAATGTTGACTGCGAAGCATGTGAAATGTTGTGTTGTTCATTTAATTTACAGAATATATTTGTCACAGGGGATGGAATTTGCTCACACAATTGTAAATACATTCTAACACAGCTGTCACTAAATAAATCAGGTAGGCTTTTTTATTAGTTAGGAAATGCCTCCCAG
This sequence comes from Lyroderma lyra, assembly GCA_004026885.1. Classification (NCBI taxonomy): domain Eukaryota; kingdom Metazoa; phylum Chordata; class Mammalia; order Chiroptera; family Megadermatidae; genus Lyroderma; species Lyroderma lyra. The sequence goes on along the minus strand of PVJL010011395.1, from coordinate 2,242 downwards.
GCCATGGGTTCAGTTTTCCTCCTTGTGAATAAATAGTGCATGCCAAGTAGAAATGGTGGCTGTGGAATTTTGAACACTAGAGGAAGTCAGATTTCTCTGACACCCACTCACATATTCACTCCTTCACTCATTTACTCACCAAATGGGATGTTTATTAGATATCTGCTGGGAGGCCCTGTGATTTTACACCTACTTGCTAAGCACTGTCATGAGCAGATGCAGATCCATGTCCGCTGTCTTGGAGATTGTTGTCTAGCAGAGAGGCAGAATTAGGTGAATAATTCAGTGTGTAATTGCAAACAGTAAGTACTAGAAGGAAGGAAATAGGGATGTACTCTATTGTCTAATTTTTCTCCTTGTGAATAGTGCAGAGTGTGTCTAATGCCTGTGAGATGATACACTTGACTTTCAGATCCTTACCATAATTCATTATGGCACCTGGAAAAATGGAAGCTGGGTGGTTTTCTCCACCTCAGCTGAGAGCTCCTGGAGGCAGATAGAGACTTCTACTCGCAGGGATTTTTCCTTTACTTTTCCCCAGATTGTTCACTCACTCTAGGTGAGAATTCTCAGGATTTTGTCGATTCACCTGCTTTCCTGGTATATGTTTGTGGGTCAGGTTAAGGGCTATACTTGACTCAGCTCAGAATCTTCTGTTTCTTTCCTTGGTTATCCCCCTTTTGATGCTTATGCCATAAAGTTGTACCCATTTCATCATATCATTTGGTTGAATTAATTATCTTAATTAATTTTTGCTATCTTTTAACTTAATGTTGTTATTAATTTTTGGTTAGAGACACAGGGACAGAGATTCTGTGACCCAATTTCATCTTGCTATCTTTACCCACTTGGAATTTTCACATGATCTTAACAACAATGTATGAGATTGATACTATATAAACTTCAAAATTCCTTAACATTTTAGGGAGTTCCGTGATAGTGTAGTGGCTTAAGGCTTCAGCGCTGGTGCTGTCAGTTCTGTGGCCTGGGTTCGATTCCTAGTCAGGGAGCTACCCACATACCAAAAAGCAAAAAAAAAAAAACAAAAAAAAACATTTTAAACATACATTAAAGTACATAAAATATTATATATGCCTTATATTCACCGTTATGATTTTCCTTCCATCTTCTTCCCCTCCCTTTCCTAAGATAATCGTTCTCCTGAAATACATTCCCATGTATGTGTATATGAAGGCTGTCCAGAAAGTATCCAATCATGAACCATTCTTGCTATATTGAGAATGGCTGGATCTTTTTCTGGACAGTCCTCATATTTTGTACTTTTATATACAGGGCATATACAGGGTCCGGCACAATTAACACCTCATTTTTCTCCCAATCTCTATACCACTGTTTAATGTATTTAGTTATACTTTATGTTTCCTTTCCCAACTTGCTTTTATCTTTTTTGGGGGGGTGGGAGGGTTTCCCTGGCTGGGAATCGAGCCCAGGTGGCAACATTGAGTGGCAAAGCCGAGCCACTACACCACCAGGGAACCTGCTTTTATCTTTTTAACTGTACTGAGTTTTCAAGATTTAACTGTGTTGAAATATAACTAGTTTAGAGGTTCTCAAAATGTGGTTTCTGGACCAGTTAGCAGCATCAGTAACACTTGAGAAACTTGTTAGAAATGCAAAAGTTCGGCCCCACCTAAGACCCATTGAATCAGAAACTCTAGTGGTAGGACCCAGCAATTGTCATTACCAAGCAGTCCTGGTGATTGTCATGCTTCCACAAAATTTGAGAACTACTGCTCTAATTTATTCATTTATTTGCTGTATAGTATTTTATTGTATGAATTAGCCAAAATTTATGTTATCTGTACTAGGGAATAGTTCAATTTTTTTTTTCTGATGCAGAGTGCTGCTTTGAACATATTAGTACATATCTCCTTGGGTACACATGTCAGAGTTTTCTAGGAACACACTTAGTGGAATTGCTGATTTGTATACAGTACATCTTGAACTTAAGGAGGTATAGCGAGATTGTTCTACAAAGAAGTATTAATGTACACTCCTTCCAGCAATGTGTAATTTTAATGTAAACACAATTTCTAGGTATCCTTGCCAACTTTGAATATTTTCAGACTCCATTTATTTTTGCTAATGACTATAAGTGTGTAATGATATGTTTGTTGTCTTAGTTTTTTTTTTTTTTTTTTTTTTTTTTTTTTTTTTTTTTTTTTTTTTTTTTTTTTTTTTTTTTTTTTTTTTTTTTTTTTTTTTTTTTTTTTTTTTTTTT
>PVJL010011394.1:0-43241 GCA_004026885.1 Lyroderma lyra | reverse complement strand
CATGCAGTTCTTTGTTTTTTCTGTCTGGCTTATTTCACTTAGCATGATGATCTCCAGGTTCATCCATTTTGTTGCAAATGGCAATATTTCATCTTTTCTTACAGCTGAGTAATATTCCATTGTGTATATGTACCACAGCTTCTTTATCCAGTCATCTGTTGCAGGGACCTTTGGTTGTTTCCATGTTTTGGCCTCTGTGCAGTTTTGAGAGAGCCTGCAAACAGCCAGCCAGCCAACGATTTTAGAAAGAGATAGGCAGAGCTGTTACATTAACTGTCACCAGATGAGGTACGAGTTATCATTCCAGTATACAGAGGATAAATCGCTATTAAATGCTCTTGAACATTTACAACAGATGGTATGTTTATTTTAATATCCAAAATTTAAAGGATAATTAGTTTCTGTTCTAAATGCAGCTATAGATGTGATGCACGGAGACATGCAAGCTAGGTTCATAAACACGATGAAGCGTAACTATTATAATAATTGCCTTTATCTTGTAAACTTCCGGACTTTTGGTATCACATCTTACTTGAGGAATTATTTCCTTTGGCTGTAAAAGGAAGAGCTCTCTCATCCTTGTCTCCCAGGCCTCTTTACTATTGGGAATTGTCTAGGCTCAAGGCAAAGAAGACCACCTCATGGTTTTGAGTACCTTTTTTATTAAACAATGTGTTTTTAATATTTTCCTACTTAGCTTCCCTTAAAGAGGAAGGAAGGGAGAAGTCTGATTGCTCTAGTTCAACACTGCTTTTACATGATGGCTCTTCATTAAAAAAAAAAATAGTAATAATGACTTCTCTTTGCCCAGCAAATCCCGTGCCTGTCCCTACCCCTCCACCGTCATCTTGGCATTTAAGATCCTAAACCACAGTAACTACAAGAAGAAGGTTGCAGAAAATGTCATCACTGCATTTAGTCTTCCCAGCCAGAGACAGTGTTGTTCCCATTTTGCAGGAATTGGAGCCCCAAAAAGAGATTTAGTCAATCATACACCTGGTGACAGACAGCTAGCTTAGAACCCAGATTCTACCTCATTTAACTGCGCCAGGTTGAACTTCTGTGCTGTTATTCATGCTATCCTCCTCCCACTGACAACATTTTAGCTACCTCTTCATTTCCAATTCTTCACAAATGGAGTTCTCCTCTTGGCACTATTGGGCTTGTTTCTAATTTTGCTCTGGCAGACGTTATCATTCGGTTTGCCTTAGTCGTGCCCAGGGTGATTTGGGCTGCAAGTAACATTGTACTGAAATAAAAGCGACCTACACACCTTAGTTGCTGACTAATCAAGGTTAGGGTTTGTGAGCTGTACAACAACCTTGACAGTGTGCAGACTTTCTGAGCTTTCTACACTCTCGTCCTAGGGTATCAGCAATGCCTCTGCTGGAGGTTCCAAGAAGGCCACAGATGCTGCAAGGATCATATCCTCAGGAACCAGCATCTAAAGGTCAGAGGAGATGGACCCTTACATATTTCTAACTTTTTTTAACTCAATTTCCCTTCTCAGATCTCTCAAGAAGGTCTATTGACCAGAATTAACTAGTTCAACAGTTTATTTGACATATATATATCAAATACACACACACACACACACACACATTAGTTCTTATTATGTACTAAGCACTGTGACAAGGGATCCTGTTATGAACAAGACAGACATTCCCTGCTCTTATGAGGCTTGCCTTCTTCTTAGGAAAGAGAAATGCTAAATAATGGCAACGTGCATATAGACATATATATGCCAAGCCGTGGTCAGTGATAAGAAGAAAAATCATGTAAATGCAGAATAGAGAAATGGGAAAGGTTCTACTTCAGATAAGGGAGTCAAAGAAGGGTCTCTTTGTTCTTGAGCCTAGATATGAACAAAGTGAGGGAGTAAAATATTTACTGGGAAATCGGGCAGGGGTTCTATGTGGCACTCTCCAGGGACCTCAGCCTGTCCACATTCCCAAGGCCTTCAACTGATTGGACAAGGCTCACCCACATTATGCAGGGTTATTTAATTTACATAAAGCCTACTAATTTAGATATTAATCACATCTAACATCTACACTGTCATTTTATTTAAAAAAAAGAAAAGAAAAAGAAAAAACTGAGCACAGTGGCCTGGTAAAATTGACATATAAAATTAACCATCACAGTATGTGACAGCTGGCATTGTCAGCAGTGAAATCTGTCCTACAAAGAAAGGAAAACATCAGATGGCTCTATATTCATTTCATATAAAGTTCACTGAATACGATCATTTGTTGCTTTTCTCCTTTTATGTCCATTCTGTTTGGTGACTGACAAATTCTCAATGTCTTGGACCTGGAACCTGTAAATCTAGATTTTTCTTTTTCAATTTCAACTTCTTTTCTAGAAAGGCATTTCAACTGGCAACTAGAACAATCCAAACCTATGTTTCATTTGCTTTAGTTAACACAGCATATTTATTTTCTTTTACTGCTCTGCTACAATTTTTGACCCCCAAGTTTATAACCTCAGAAATGCTGGCAGGGAGTATGCACAGTGACATCAGCTTCAAAGACTGCAAGAGCCATATGTTGTCTTCCCAACTGAAAACACTTTATCATGCCAGATACAGATTCAATGGGTTGTGCTTCCCAAGACTGATGTTATAGTTTCTGTAAGTCAAGCTCATCTGGTGGTTAGATTCTGACAGCAGAGCTTCTTGTATTCCCATGTGGCATTGTATAGACATCACAGATTTACAGTGTGTTGAAATGGACACAACTGACACATTTGCTTTTGCTCGATGATAAAGACAGTGTAAGTAAAGTAAACTTTTCCAAGTGTTTTATTATAAAGTAGTAATACTTGGTGTGAAGTTTTTTCATTCATTTTCTTGTATCTGCATTTTTTTGTTTTTGTTTCTGTTTCTGTTCTTTTGGTAGGAGATAAAAATTAGATAAATATATTAATGTGATTGAAGGTACACTTGTCTTAATGTAAAATATGGTAAAGTTTCTGAGACTTCAAAATAATTTCTAGTAATCACACAGTAAATAAATGATTGAACCCAAACTTTTCCTGTAAAGAATGCTAGACTGAACACTTAATATTTATTAAAAGTGGATGTTTAGACTGCCCCTGAGGTTCTTTCCAGCTGTATAACTGAATAATCTTATATTGGCTATTCTACTACTCCTTAGCCAATGGGTTTAACTGAGCCACAAATTGTTTACAGTAAAATTTTATTCTGCAGAATTTGTGTGTGCACCTTAGTCAAATATATTTAAACAAGTGGGATATTTTTGCCTTTGTTAACATTCTGATGAGTTCTTATAAAAGACCAACTACTACCTAACCATTTTCAATTAAATGACTTTGAATACTGAAGTCTTTTCAAAAAACCACTATGCTAGATTGAAGAGTAGAATGAATGTCCCTTGACAAACTCATCTATACTCATGTTTTGATGGGGTACTTCCTCTTAGATGGCCTCCTATTATCTTTTCTTATAATCCTGCCACATGTTCTCTCTGCATAACCTGACTGACTGATCTTTTTCAAGGGAAAATCTTCCCATATGACAGTTCTTGCAACACCATTTTCTGGCTCTTGGCTTTTAGGATTAAAGTTGAAAATCCTAATAAAACATTACATACATGTTCAGATTTCCTGCCCAAGTCTCTAGCTTTAAATTAGCACATACTTTGCCTTCACTTCTGAATTGACAGTATATTGACCTTCTCTACTTCATACTCATTCATAGTTATTTCATGTTAAACCTTTACATTTTGGATTAAATGTCACTTTCCCAAGAAATCTTTTCCTGACCCTTTAGATTATGTCAGGGTCCTCAGATTTGCACCAATAATTTTTACCTTCACGTCATTTATCACAGTTGTAATTGTATTTGAAAAAATATATATTGATCAAGGTTTAGACATCTCAATGAACTATAGCTCTATGAGGGAAGAGAGTCATTCTGATTTTTTCTAAGTCCTCTATCCCAAGCACCTAGCACAATGCTTGTCACATATAAAACAGAAAAAATGAATAGAATCAACATGAATGATGAACATAAAGTTCTGGAATTCTAAATGACTCATCTAAGTTGATACAGCTGGTAATTAGTGAAACCAAGGATTACATCCAGGCCTACCTGACAAAATTTCTAGGTCATTTAATGTGTGATTTCACCTCAAACTCGGATTGATCATGATATCTTTATATTAAAATGCTTTGGTAAAGGCACAGTGATTTTCATCTGTGCTCATTAATGTAAACTTCACTGATTCACTTTACTTGAGAGTAATCAGTTGTCTGAATTGGAAATCTGAAAGTTAAGGATGGTCAATCTGTACTAAATCACCAATCCCACATGCATGAAGCTTTGGCTATCGTATATCCTTTAATACACTATTTTTTACAAATTAGCAGGCAGAACATTTTTTAAAAAAATAGTTCTTGTGGATGGTTTAAAAAAAAGTATTCAAACTATGTGTTTTGGCTAAAATACAAGGTGGGGCACAAAGAATGCCCCCTTTTTTTGTGAGCTTGTAATCTATACCAAATCTTTTATTACAAAATCCTAAGCATGTAATTCTGCAACATAACAATATCACACTCAAGCACATTTTAGGAGACATTTTAGGTGAAATGTTCAAATTGCTGTCCATCTCATGCAAGACATTCATGTGTAGGGTCTGGCATTACTTCTGCTGGACGCTGGATTATAAAGGCACTCTCTGCTATTTTACGAACAGGTATCAAACTCCAGTGAGGCATGTAGCTGCGACATTGGGGTTTTATCTTTCAGTTCTTGTGCCCGGACACTTTATTTAGGATGTCTAATGCACAGAATAGGGTAATAGAATACTGCCTCTAGTGAACATTTAGTGTAAGGACGTGGTTGGAGCGACTCGGCAAACAACTGGGCAGAGGAGCCACTGGAATCTCCGGGGAAACTTACTGATAAGAAAAGACAGTCCCCAGGGGCCAGGGGTCACCAATAAGATAGTAATTTTGCCTGAGTTAAAGATGATGTTCCATGTTTTTAATGGAAGCACTTTAATGAGCTTTGGCATTTATTAAAGTGCTTACTAAGTGTTGTGAATGAATAAATGAACCAATTTGGCAGCAATTGGGAGAGAAATAATCAGTCTTAATTATTAAACAAAAGAGACTGCTGGAAAGGTACACAGATAGGGATTCATTTTAATTATAACTCTGACATGGCTTTGATTATAAAAAAACAAACACTAATCAAAACATTTTCATTTATATTTAATATTTGCATTGTCATGTTAAACAAAATATTTTATTTTCCATTTCAAGTGTATTTGATAATAGCTGTTATATCTTAATGGGATAAATGCTTATTCTCTCAGCATTCACTGCCCCAAGGCAGAGTTCATGTAACAAAATCACATTTTAGTTCAGAAATCTAAAAAAAAGTAAAAAAAAATTAAATAAAAGGGTGTAAACTTAAATTGTTTATACTTCGTCCTAGCTAGGCATTTCCTTATTTTATTGATATAACTATATATGTGTGTGTGTGTGTGTGTGTGTGTGTGTGTGTATTTCTAATCTAGATAATTAGATATATAAAAAGATCAAAGAGAAGTATAACTTGTTATTTTAATTTTCAAATTTTTAAAACTATTACTGTGTTTTAGCATCCAAACTCCTTCTGTACAGAAAATCGTACTTTGTGAGAGTAGACATGGTGTCCATACCATTTATCAGAGCAAGGCAGTTTCGTAGAGCTGAGATATGAATAACAAAACGTTTCAATCTCTCTCAATCCATAGTGGACCTAAATTAAAATATTTAATGATTAATATTAGTGCATCAGGAGATCTCATTGTAAGTCAATCTCACCTAACGGGTTGTTCAATTGCAGAGGCTTCGAAGTTCATATTATTCTGAAATCCTTACTCCTTAAGGAGTAAACTTCATATACTCCTTTAGTGATGGAGAAGGGTCATATTATTTGGCTGTATCTTTTCTTACCTCTTAGACTGTATGATTGTAGAAACTACAATCCATATATATATCTAAAGGGAAGACATTTTTATTTTAGTTTTAACCATCTTGTGTCTGTCATGAGTACTATTTATTCCTACATTAAGATGGTACTGAGATGTACCCACCACTGTGCTGGACACGAGAGTAAAAAAGTATGAAAAAAAAAGAATCTTTTTTCTCAAAAGCTTACAATGCATGTATCTTTAGTAGATTGAGAATTTTGTAATTTGAAACACAAGGCCTGTGTATTTGAATTCCTTATAATCAGAAATCCATCCCTGATGGGTTAAATTAAAGCAGCTTGAATTAATGTTCAAATTGAACTGATATTTTAATGTCTGACCTAAAACACAATTTAATTTAAAAAGTTAAATAATTTTAATTTATGAAGTATTAAGGAATTGCTCTGTTTATGTATTGTCATGCAAAAATCACCTCATAACTAAGTGGTATTAAATTAAAACAACTATTATGTTTACAGATTATTTGGGTCTGGGAGTCACACAATGCAGAATAAGGTTTCTGCGCCCGCAATGTTTGGGGCCTTAAATACCTGAGTGTTGCTCAAATAGCTAAAGGCTGAAATAGTCTGAAGGCTTTTTCATTCACAGTCAGCTGCCTGGCCTGGGATACACTGAAAGCTGGGGTTCTCCACCATGGTATCAATATGGGGTTGTCCCTTGCGGACTTGGGTTTCTATAAAATAACTGAAAGAGTAAGTACACCAGTAAATTAAGAGTGAGCTGAGTTAAAAACCTAGGCTTGGAAGTCACCTAGTGTCAATTCAGCCATGCTCTATAGGTTTAAATATTGTAAGCCTGATGAGATTCACGGGGAGAGGGCATAGATTCACCTGTGGAAAGGAAGAGTGTGAAATCATTTCTGGCCATGCTGTAAAACATGCACAAACCCTTTCTAATCCATACTTTCAGATGGTACCATTTACTGTACTGATTGGCCCTTCAGGATAGGAATTAAATTATCCGTGCTGTGTGTGATTTATGTTTGTGCTGTCTGTGCCTCAGCTGTTTTTGTGTCAAAGTTGAAAATTGTCTGCTTTCTTTTGACATTTGTACTTGTGCAGCAAAAATGAACAACCAGGTTAATTCATGTCCATTAGTGCAGCTGACATGAAGGTGAACTGTCTACAAAGATTACCATAATATTGTGGTTTTTTATTTGCATCAGACTCAAATCTGTTCTACAGGAGTTTTAATATCAGCTCTGCAAAATTTGGAAGTTGTTTTACCTTCTTTGTTCTTCAGTTTCCTCACCTGTATATTTGAAGTCAAAAATAAGATTAACCACAGGGTTGCTTTGAGGATTAAATGAGATAACTAAAAGCCTAGTGTAGAACCTTGTATTTGGGAAGAACACAATAAATAGAAGTGTTTGCTGGACCCAAACAATATAATTTCCTTAGCAAAAGAAATTCTATTGATGAACACAGATAATGACCTGAATTCAGTCAACTGTCACATTCTTTCTTCAGATTTCAAGGACATGTACACAGAAAAGAGCCCCCTATAAAAAAAAATCAGTTTTCTTACCCTAAAAATCAATTAGACTTTTGCTTGAAACAAAACAAATTTCCTTATCATTGAATACAAAGTTGACTCCTAAAATGCCTTGGCTTTTGGCTCTATTTAAAATGTGATTTTTGCATGGCACTTTTCATTTGCTTCTGTAGTTGAGTCTTGCTGGGTCCAACAGGCTCTTAGTTTACACCTGGGCTATGCCCAGCAGGGCAAAGTCTTTCCTTTATAACAGAATACTGTAAAGACTTCCCTCTAAATATGCGGTTGGTTGAAGTTTAACAGGGTGGATTTAGCATGTACATTTGTAAATCAGCCAGGTTGGCTGTGCACGCCTGGTGGGCACACATGGGAAAGGACTCCACCAATAGGCTGGCATGACTTGCCACACGGAGAAGCTTGCAGAATCTGAATTTTTGAAATAGTGAATCACACCTCTAATCGCAAAGTGCCTTACACTATACTTTGGCATCATTAAAGTCTTTAATACCATCTGGAAAGGAAGGAGCAAAAGGTTTCCTGGTAGGTGGCTTATAAAACTCTTTAAGATATTTGGCGATCACATGTAATGTTTAAACTATTTAAGGCACTTTTAAAGGAGCTATTTGAAGCACTCCAAATGATTACCTCGTCTAATTCACCAAGCACTTGCAAGATTTGGTTTTTAACAAGCAAGACTGGTTTTGATTTATGAAGTGCAAAAAAGGCACCAGAAAAAAAATCTACTTGAAATTTTGCTTCTTTTTAAAAAGACCTGAAAGAGGGTTTTGTAAAAAATAAAATAAAATAAAATAAAAATAAAAAAACATAAATTCTCTTGGGCTAATATTTCCCATGCCAAGTAGAGCCTGGAGCTCATTTTACAGCTGTTTTGTGAGTCTTTAAAATAGTGATTTATAATGGAAAGAGTGACACAATTTTAATTATAACATGATGTACCAGGTATTATAATGAGCAAAGATATTTTCTCAAACATACAGAACATTTAAGCCTTGTGAAAAGGCTGGCAGTATGCTTCTTATGATTATAATTCTGTTATGCCTAGATCCCCACTTACAAAACTTATTTTCTTAGTAACAATTATCTTTTTTTTTGTTGTTATTACTTTACTTTTTCCCAGTGATGAAAATGCTGTAGCAAAGTATTATTGGAGGGGGGGGAAGGGGAAACAACAAAAACCTTGTAGTCTAACTACAAAATAATGACAGATTGTATCTACCAGTATCAGTCTCTGAGGTAAGAGCAGCTTATCTCTTCTCTAAAAGAAGGTACCAGTCGTCTAACAGGAGTTTGCTGCCGGGGGCATGTGTGCTCTGAGAAGTCATAATTTCTGAGGTCCCAGCAAGTACTAAGGAGGAAAAGACCTCCAAGGAAGGTCTGTGGCTTCACACTTGCTTCTCGAGATGGACACTCAGACCGGCAGCTCTCAGTGCAGAGCATGTCCTCTGTTGGAGCTGCCGAGAGAGGGGTTGCCTTTAAAGCCTGCACTGGGATTAGGATCAGAGACATTTCATCCAGCTGCACGAATGGTGTCCTCGGTGTCTTCTCCCACCCATAACGTTACTGTAGCAGTAACTGACTGGTCTTTAAAAGACAATTTCCAAGGGAATCACCCAAGTCCTCTTGGTGGATGTGGGCAGGAGGGATATTATCAGGCACTTGCTGGAGATCTTAAAGTTCTTAAAGTACATCAGGGCCCCCTTTGTTCAGTCTACCTTCTGCAGGATCAGAAACAGCGAGGGAACTGAGAAAAAGCAACTTTTGCATGGTTAGGGCCTATAGAGCATACATGTGTGTATGGGATATAAATAGGTTTCTACAGTGCACAAGTGTCTTAGCAAAAAAAGGATTCGTAAATAGAGAAATTTTAGTAAATAGGGAAAAGAAGATGGTTAGTGTTAATATCAGTGAAGGGAGACTTTCTTATAGAACTAGAAAGTTCAACTTCTGTGAACTCTAAAGCATTAATGACAGAGTAGTGCACATCCTAAAATATGACCCTTTAATTTTATTTTAAAAAGAGGCTATATCTTTTCTATAATTCCAAAAATAGAATTAATTTTATGGAGCACTTAGGTATACTTATTTCATTCTATAGAATAAATCACTAAACAGCTACAGTACCTGTAGGTATTATGATTATTCTTTTGTGTACCTTCCTAAAATATAAGAAAAATATAATGCACTTAATAATAATCAAATACAAACGGTTAACGAAATAGAGAAATGTTTCTATGTATAAAGCTTCAATAATTTGAAGCTTATTCAGAAAAATGGTAAAAATCTCAAAGATATTTTCTTATTCAATTTGCAGAGTAACAATAATTAACAATTAATTCTAAGTTTTACTCAATGCCTTAGGTCATTTTGTAGACCATATCTTAGCTTCCTACCCACATTATTTAAATGTAGCTCAAAGCAATTATAATGGATTGCATAATAAATATATAAAATATTTGTATAATGCATCTGATTGTTGAAGCCACTAACAAAACAATGGTCATATTATGGGTAGTTTGGATAAAACTGGTTTGCAATGGGAATGCCCCCTAATTTAGACATGTCTGGAGACATGTGGGCAAATTAAATAGTTTCCTGAACAGTCTGTAATTCACAGAGCAGATTTTTTATTACTGATTAAGATCAGGAAGTTGCAAAGACTAGTACAGATCATAGAAAAATTTAGGAGAAAAAAAAATGTCACCAATTAGTTATAAACAAAGTTCGGATAGCCAAGGTTTGTAATTTTCCATGGCTTCCTACTTAGTGGTCTTGTGCACTTTCACTTCAAACGCTAATATATTGTGGTGAACTTTTGCTGTTTTTAAGTAATGCATCTTAAATGTCTAGTATGTGCCCATTGGTGAGGGGCCATGTAGATACACAAATGAAGGAAAGAATAAAGCAAAATCTTTGTCATCAAGGACTCAGAATACACTGGCATTTCTCTCAAAACATGCCACAACAATAGTAACATAAAAATGTTAATCATACGTTTGATTTAAACATTTTTTATTAATAAGCTTTCACATATTAAATGTTACATAGAATTATTAATACCGTGTTAATTCCATCCTCTAATTTTCATGTCGTAAGATAATAGTATGTCCTTCTCTCTCACAACGTATGTGTTGAGCGACCCAGATGGGCATTGTCACTTGTATTCTCTCATGTGATTGAGAGAAGGTGGCAGCTAGAGCCAAGCTGGGTGTCCAAGATGGTGCACTCACATGGTTGGCAGTTGAATGGCTTTGAGAGTTTAGCTGATGCTATAGTCTAGATTGTTTGCATGGGGTTTCTCCACATTGCCTAAACTTACCTCTTCTTGATTGACTTTAGAGGCTTTAATTAGGAAACTCCAATGCACCAAAGTCATGTCAGGTGTCTCCAACATGCTAATCTGGTTACCAAAATATGGCCCCTGTGATTGTTCAGATTTGAAATTAAAAGACATTTTAACACATTATTACTTTATACCCAATGCTAAAAGTGCAGTGTTATTACCAACACTTGTTCCACCCAGCAAACATTTCATTTATTGTTAATAATAATAATTTGTATCTTTCTCATTCCAGACTCCAGGTTAAGACTGTTAAAAATTCAAAGGATTTTCAACAAGCACTTTCTTTAATGGTTAATTCCATTTTTTTGGTGTTGGTTGTTTTTAGTCTCTTCTTTTTTCCTCACTTTCCTTCAAGCAAAAATTTCTATTTTGATCTTCAAAACTATTTTTGCTGCCAGCCAATCTCAAAGTATCAGTTTCTTTGTTCCCATTAATGTATAATTAAGCATCTCACTTTACAGCCTCAGAGGTGTTCCATGGTTGACGTCTACTACGTCAAATCGAAAGAAATAGAAAATGCTTCAGAAGTAAGTCTAGTCATTTCTCTTTTGGTGATTGCTCTTATAGGCATGTTACATACATGTATAGCTTGTTTGTATTTTCATGTATTAAAATATGTGGCATTCATACAAATTGCATGTTAGAATGAGAATTGATGAATTAATTATCCCACAGCTGGCAGGATGACATTGTTTTAAGTCTTCCCTTTACAATAACTTCTTGAAATTATTTTGGGAAGGTAGGAGCTAAAATAAGTCACTGCACCACCCTCTGGTTTTAAATAGCACAGTGAGAATGGCTAGGCCATCATATTCTTGGAACCTGTGCCTTCTTACTTGGGAAAGAATTAGACTTACATTTGTCCCTCAGTGTCAAGTCCATTTGTTTATTTTAGTAGGAAAACCTTTTACTGCCTCTCGGTTTCACCCCAGAATCCCTTTGGAAAATGATTGGATCAAGTTGATACATTCTTGGTAAATAAAGCAAAATCCATAGCTATCATACTTGGGGTTTGGTCTACAGCCAAGTTCATGTAGCTGGCTCTTAAGGTGAGTCCTGCACTCATTTGTTCACAGGCTTGATTTTTGTGATGACTGAGGGCAAAGTGTGATGCATCACTGGGTAATGATTGTGTGTAGGTGGTTCTAACTTGAGTTGGCACTAATTGGCAGGAAGGAAGGGATTTTAGAATTTAATGGAGTTCTATTCATGGAGAACAGTTATAAAAAGAACACCATTTTCAGAATGATCCCCCTTAGCTAGCCTCATAGTAAAGAGTCTAGCAGGTGGTGACAAATGGACAAAATTATGTGTAATGAATGACAATGATTCTAGCACATGTGTTATATCACTGTGGTTAACTCTGTGTACCATCACCGCAAGGAATGAAAAATATGCCCTTAGGATTTTGATGTTAAATTTCACTGCATATTTTTACACCTTTCCCTTAACATATGCTTCTTTGCCTTTTTTCCTGTTGCTAATCCTGCACTGGGTTTCCCAAAGGGATCCTGTTTCTTAACCAGCAACAGAAGTGATTCTAATAATGAATCCAAAATAAACTGACTGACCCCTATGCCAACTATAGCCAAGAAGGTGAACAGATTGCTCTGAAAGGAGAGACTAGCCACATTCCTCCTGTACTTACACTTTTATGCTACACATTTGTTTTTCTTGAGTCCCTACTCAGTCTCAGGCAGGGGTAAGAGTTTTAACTATGTTAACTTATTTTATCTTTTAATAACTGAGATAACTACTGCAAATTTACAGCTGAAGAAATTGGAGCTTAAACATGTTAAGTAATTTCCTCCAAGTTACAGAGCTCATATGTTCAGGAGAGGGAGTTCTGACTCCATGCCCTCTAATTTATGCTGCTACATGTGTGTTGCATTTCTTTTAAGGTTTTGTCATTTTATGTGGTGATACAGATAGTCCTTATTTTAACCATCACTTTTTAAAATAGACGTGTTCTTCAATTTAATTAGTTAAGATATTTTATGTGAGCTTTGATTTTCTGCCTCAATGCTCATTTCTGCAGTCAGAAATATTTCTACAGTAAAATGCTAAAATTCTTTGGAATTTGTTTCAAAAATATAATTTCACATTTCAGTTCCTTGAGGCTACAAAAATAGGTTCAATTTTCTGGAGGAAGACAGGAGAAAATACATTATTTTCTTGTTTAATATGAGTTAATACACACTTGCAAGAATCAATGCCACATCCAGTCCAAGGTAACCATGTAGAAGACAGTTCAATACTAAGCATATCTACTTTAGACTCTCCAAGTTCATTAAATAAAAAAATTTACTAAAGTTAGTCTTCATTTTGATTCATTGAGGATGCTCTTAGGTCTCAGTTTTGAAGTTCAAATATTGTTTGAAAAGTTCATTTGCACCCTTCCAATTTTTTTAATTAGTAACATTTGTAATTTTCATAAATATTGTCACTAAATTTATATATATATATATATATATATAATTTCATAATACTTTGATTGCTGTCCCTCCCATGTAAATGCTCTGGTATTCCTAGCGCTGATTCAAATCCTGTAAAAACAACAATCAATATGTGTGATACAGTGAGCTTTCGTCAAAATGGTGAGAAATAGAGAGCTTTTCAATCTTCATGTACTCTTTTGTTGTGCACTCGGCTGGCTTTCAGTTCTCCTGCTTACAATGCATCTTATTAAGTAAAAACTGAGACAGAAGTGGAAATAAGATGTGTAAGTGGTCCTGCGTGTACAAAACAGGAACTAACTCGTTACTGTTAATAATTTTGTTGAAGGTGGGGATTCTCCACCTGCCTCTCAGGTAAAGATGATCTTTATTATGATGAAAGAGTGTTGGGAAAGCAAAATGCTGAACTAATTAAAAACTACATCATATGGGATAAGAAAATCTGACTTTACCCTTAACTGCAGTTTTTTCATCTTTTTCTGTTGTTCATTCAGATTTAAAGCAGAAACATACATTTTGGAGTTTAACAATTATAAAACTTTCTCCATCTGTGGCTCTGTTTCTCAGAAAGAACCATCCATGATCCTTTGAACTACGAACAAGCATTTTAAAGTATATCATAGTGTTGTCGTGACACGAATGGTAATGCTGCTTAAATGATGATCCAATGGTTAGAAACACATTAAAAATCAAGCAACTATTTGGGGAGATTTTCTACACATAAGTCATTATGCTACCTGAAATTCATACCCCATCCTTAGCAGCTGTCAATAGCATAGTGAGAAGTAGAAACAGTCCCATTTTGTCATTATCATGATTTTTTTTCTTCAGCAATGATTTATTAAATACCTAAAGAGACCAGGTCCTAGTTTTTGATGATAGAGCAACAAAGAAGAATAAAAGTCTCTACTCTCACACAGCCCATGCAGCTTATATTTGAGTGGGGTGATAGTGAAAAATATATTTATGTAACAGTTCTACCTGAGAAATACAGCAGACCATATTCTCCTTCGATAGTGTACCTTCATGTGTAGTTACTCTACAGACAATTTGCATGAAAATCAACCTTGATGCTTACCAACATGAAACCATCTTTCCAAACCATACCCTGGGGCTACTGATTTTGTGAGTGGGCCTGGAAAAATATATTCAACAAATTCTCATGGAACTGTGAATCAGAATATTTTAGATCCTCTG
Source organism: Lyroderma lyra (assembly GCA_004026885.1). Taxonomy (NCBI): domain Eukaryota; kingdom Metazoa; phylum Chordata; class Mammalia; order Chiroptera; family Megadermatidae; genus Lyroderma; species Lyroderma lyra. The sequence continues at coordinate 28,728 of PVJL010011394.1, read as the reverse complement.
GACTAGGCAATGTGGGAAAAAGACAGAAAGCACAAGGTAATGGTGCCAAAAATCAGGTGCAGCTGATGAAGTTTTACCTAAAGTGATAACACAAGTTGTTTTTCATTCTAATTCACTTTTGAAGAGTAGTTAGTGACACTTTTTCTCCATTTGAGTTGTTATGACGTGACCGAGATTGTTTCCGACACAGGAAAATTTTCTTCGAGTTTGTAAGGTTATTTTGATCTGTGGAAGATTTCTGAGAGTGATTAGAACCTCCCAGAAGAAAACATTTTCCACAGGAAAAGGATTCTGGGGCTTAGTATTTAGAAAAACAGTATTGGGAAATATGTTCAGGAATATTCTGGACGTCAACCTAGAATCATGTAACACATTGCATTAATATAAATGGAAAACTGTTCTTAATGGATTGCCCTAACTAAATCGATTAGCTTAAAAAAATAGGAAAAAGTAATACCAAATTGGATAAAGTGTGGGAGTGTAAAATTTAGTTTGAAATGATATAATTTAATTTATAAAATGTTATTTAATTAGTAATTTGTGATGAACTTCAAAAACTTAGAAATACACAACTATAGCTATCAGATCAACTAAAATGGATTTAATCCCTTTTCTTAAATAAATGTAAATAACACATAAGAAATGTCATTTATAACATAGACGTTGTCATGGTTCTTTCTAGTCTAATTTAATTACAGCTTCAAAATTGAAAATGAACACACATTAGCACACTGCTTTTGAGACTTCAGCAGAGAACCATTAGTTTTGGTGTTATGGGAAGACGAAAGGAAATTGGACCACTACACAATACACAAACCAAAAGCAGTTGAGAAAGCCCACTGAACTGTGTGGTCAACTTTTGAATCACTTTTTCCGAATGAACATAACCATTCTTAATCAAGAAGAAACATGTGATACACACTCACTGCAATGTACTCTTCCCACAAAAAATAAGCAATGTTCTCTCTTCCCAGGACCTAAGAATAATCTGGGTGGAACTAACTAAAACTAGGCAACTGGTTTTATGAGGAATTGGCTATGCTTTGCCTTTTAGTTCCTTCTGAGTTACTTTTCATGGGAATCTGCATTTATTGGGAGGATATTTTTTCAAGGGTGTCAAACGCAGACAGACGCCTATGTTTTGAAATTCAGTGATTGGGGGAAAATACCAAGGGATAGCAATGATGAGATCAGATAGGGTGAGGCTGTAATAGATATTCTTTCCTGAGAGGCTAATCCCTATTTAATGACCCACCTAAACAATCATTTGCAGAACTCTCAGCAAAGCATTTCCTTTTCCCACGTTTTATCATTCCAATGTCACATCAGTCGTTTTGACTTCCTTTTCACATCATATCAAATCCCCTTGAAGTCAAATTTAAGACCCACTCCCTTCTTTTTGATAAGATTAGGTTCTATATTACCAATGATCCACCTTCTTTTTTCTCATTATCAAGTTCTATTCTTCCTTCCATCATGGGTTCTACTCTTTTTAAGGTATAGTCAAAGTCCCTAAGATACAGCTTCTATTTTTTTTTTCTTAGTAACGTTTCAAAAATTTTCTCTCAAATATCAGGTAAATGTGTGTTACAGTATAGGTCAGTAGGCCAGTATTTTACACATTGTAAGAAACTAAGAGAATTATAATCTTGTGTAAAATTCTAAAATCACGTTAAAATGGATGAAAAAATGTCTATTAACAAATTTATTTATATTAAATATATATAGATATGTAATATATTTATTTAAATTTCATTTTGAACAATGTTCAAACTTAGAAAAAAATACATGAGTGGTAAAATTGATCAACATGGATTTAATATGTGCAAACATATGTAAAGGGTGTCCGGAAAAATTCAGCCATGATATGTATACTAAATTTATACACACACACTGATATTATGTACCCATTACCTTAGAAAAAATGACAGTAGCTTTGAAAACTAATATATTGCTATAAATGCTTTTCCCTTTTAGATTTTTTAATTGACTCTTTAAAGAATTCACTTTAAAGAAAGTTTTTCTTCTTTTTTTAAAAATCTTTTTGGTAGGAGCTTTCCCTACAAGAAAACCATATACTATATGCTGCCTTAAACTTAATCTTAAGAAACTTCCAGCTGCCTCTGATTAATACGAAGCTAGTAAATGATGTTATGTTTTAATTATGCAAATGCAATTCAGGTAATACATATGTCTTTTCTTTATTCACCTCACATAAAATCCATTTAAATTACAACTGAGTATACACACTTCAGTCCATATAGTCAACTATTAAATGAGTGTTTCTGCCCAAATCAGGGCAATATAAATCTTCAAATTAAATTAAAAATACATGACACACTAGCATACATTATAGGATGTAATTGTGAAATCACTCAAGGTCTAAAATTTAATAAAACTTATGATGCTCAAGGTTAATATAGCATGCACATAAATTTTAAAAGCAAGTGCCATATTTAGCCATTTTTGAGAAGATTTCCTTAAGTTTTTATGGTGAAGAAACAATTTTTAGATACCAATACTGATAAAAAAATCTGTGTCACTACTACATGACCACTTTTAAAGACAAAAAATAAGTAATCTTTTATAAAAGAACCAATCCATCTTTTTAAAAAGTATATTCTATGCTAGAGTTAACACTGCATGATTATGTCTTATGCTTTGAAATTAATACTAGCATTCTATAATGTGACTTCTATTAACAGAGCAGATATTAAATCCCAGATCTAAAGCAACATCATTCAATCAAAATGTAGTTAACTAAAACAAAACTGAGGCATAGCGAAAATATCTGTCAACCCCCCAGCAAATGCAGCTCCGGCGCAGCACCCTGGCCAACAATTGTTGACACAGCAGCCCCTTGGTGAAGGTTATCAGTAGTTTACTCACTTAAGTATCCACTTTTGCCCAAGCTGCAACTTTAACAGTTGCATTTCCTTCTCAATGAAACCTGGTATAAAACCCCAACCTTAACAAGATAGCCAATAGTAAGCGTCCAGACATCTATGGCCTTAGAACTGAGTGACCAGCGAGTACGAACCCAGGGTAAGGATCTGAGGGCCATCCAGATGAGTCTCAGGAAGCCATGTGGGGTTGACTTTTTTATTTTTTATTTTTTATTTTTTTTAGGACTACCCTTTTAGCTTTGGTCCAGTCTGAAGAAAGATATGAGTCTCAGAAACTCCAGTTCTGAAACTATTTTACTATTTTGGTCCGTAGCAAGTTGAATCATTCTTGAGATTCCAGAATCTTTTTCTGTTAGTAGGACTGTCACTTGCCACAACTGGTTATGCATTATACAGCTCTAAGAGGTGCCATTTGAAGAATTGCTTACAAAGATGGTGTCTCTAGAATTCTGTAGTGCACAACTTACACAACTGTGTATAGTGACCTGGTGATTTCATGACTGTCACTGTGCTCTTAGAAGCATATTATTCTTGAAATTAATAAGCTGGCTCCTGGGATTATTTTATGTAGAAGGATATTAGAATGTTCTTTGTGTTCTTGTTTATTTTTTTAAGAGACAGTAATTAGTAACGTCACTTTATAGTCAATTTGTAAGAATTATTTGCTGATTATAATAATTCAAGTAATACAAAGCATGAGTAAAAATTAGTCTTTCATTGTTGTACGTGAAGTTCCTGCTCCTGAGGTAATGATTCTAAATGATTCAAGCCATTTGACCTGAATCAACCTAGATCTTTCAGTTTGTTACTATACATGTTCATTATGTATTTTGACCAAAATTAGCTCATAATGCTTTTTAGTTTTAGTTGTTTTTTTTTTCCAAAATAATATATATTCTGGGCATCTTCCCAAGTTATTATAGTATACTGATCTGTTTTATTTTTTCAAATTGCTACAATCTGCTAATATCACAGATTGAGTAGAAAGAGGAAACAAGCCTTGGAAACAGAAAGTGGGAGTGTGACTTTGTACAGCTATGTGGGACAAACTTGCATCAGTCTTTAACACAGGTGAAAATGTTTAGAATTCTAATTGTGGACATGTGACACAGGGAAATTTCTGTATATACTCACCAAGATACATCTCCAAAATAAAATTCAGCATATAAGGTAATAAGTTATAGCAGTAAAAATAAATAATCCATATATACATGCATTTCTAGTAGGTATAGAATGCAAAGGGATGCTGACTGAAAATGTTAACTGCATAATTAATTTTATAAAATTAAAACATAAAAAAGAATACAGTGCTATTGCTTATACAGGGATACACACACATACACATACTCACACATACACATACAGAACAAACACGTAAGATCATGGCATGCTAAGTAGCTAATTGATTCCAAAATCTGAGTTGGTAAATTAACTTTATAGGAACAGACAAAAAGGAAAAAAGTTAAAAATGTTTCACATAGGTGCATATTAAGTCTGATAACTGAATGCATATTTAGAAAGTTAGTTTTTAATTTTTATTAATGAAATAACCAGAGTTTCATAAATGAAAGTTGAGTATTTTCTTATTTATTCTTCATAAGCAAGAGAATAGTTTAATTTTAGGAAAGGAGGGAAATAATGGCTTTCTTTTGTTGTTTACTGTAACATACTTACAGAAAGGTAAGTGAAAACCATAGCAATTATAAAACAGTATACAGCAGGAAGAAATCAGTCTTTCATTCAGTTATGCTTTTTCTTTTCTGTGCACAAATAAAGTAATTCAACACAGGGGTCTTTGACAAAAGTAACATCAGAAAAGAAAAATGAAAATCTTCTGTAACTTTTATCCAAACAACAAAAGAAATGCACCTAAAGGACTGTTAAAAGCCATTTAAAAGTTATTTATTTACTTTCTTGCTACTTATTTAGGTTTTAAAATATGGGCCATTTAACATGTGTGATATCATTGAACATGTGTAATTGTGGTTTTGTTAACTGCACATATTTTTTCCCATAAAATCCCACCTATTCTCCCTTATTCTTTCTTATTAGAAAGAGTCAAAAATGAATATATATGTGCATATGCATATACCATTCATTCAATTAAATAATATATACACTTCTATATTCATCCAATGTACATACCATACATTTCTGTTCTGTACTAATTTGCAGTGTTCACAAATAAAAATCCCTTCTTCCTTCTAGCAAGACTTGAGTGGTGCTCATTGGAAAGATTAAAGTAACGTGTTCTGAGGTCATGTTTATGAGGCTTTAGTTGGGATATTTTATTAATCTGTTATGAATGTCACTGCCAGAATAAATTGCTAGACATAAGCTGTAGCAGGATTTTATGAATGTTCTCCTGTGGCAGAGAGTAAAGAAAGGAGCCCTGAAGCATTTCAACAATATCAACTGAAAGTTTTGCTAAGTGAGTGTGCATTTTGCTGTTGGAGTTCATATGTGCCAAGTTAAAGCTGTTTGTCTTTTCTTGTTTCAGTGATGCTGGTGTAACTCCCATCTACCAATTAGCTCCTGAGCATGCCATTAGAGGCCATGTAATAGAAAGCTGTTGATAAACATCAGGAAATAAAATACCACACATATCAGCTCAAGAAGTAAAGCATGAAGGCTGTCTTCCAAAATATTTGTAAACTCCACTTAAGTCACAGCATGTATCAGAGTCAAAAGTACATCGAAGAATCAGTGTATATTTCATTGGCAGTTCTACCACAGCTGTGACAAATTTAAAGTCATTTTTAGCTGAATGGGAACCAGGTGATACTATACAGCAAATTAAAAAAAAAAAAAAAGACATGTGAAAACAGTACCAAATTGGAGAACGTATTTTATAATTTGAAACCTGATAGTCATCTTTCAAAGAAAATATACTTGGGTGCACTCTCTGCTCTTTCCAAATCACCTTTCATTGCTCAATTCAGATTGCCTATTTAAGTTTATAGATAAGCAATCTTGCCTTGTGATTGGAAACTTTTAAATTACACTTTTAGACCTAGGTACATCCTGTGAATAAAAAAATAAGGTCAAGTTTTCTTATTGATGACAATGAAGTTAAGAAACACACACACACACACACACACACTTTTTTGGTGGTAGTTCTTTGTCCATCATGTTCTCCTTAAATTAATACCATCCTCTTCACTATGTATGTCCCCAACCATAAGTACTATGCCTTCATAGAAAATTACCCTGTCATTAAATACTGCTTACTTATAACTTAATTGAAAGAGAGGAAAAAGAAACGGGTATCTGCATGTATGTAAGAGTGCGTTTGGTGTGCCTGGATGAATTTTGGGAGTCATAGTCTAGAGAGCAGCACATTCTCAATGTGACAGCTAAGCTTCACTCCATCACTTGCTGAACCGTGGGGAAATCACCAACAGTTTCTTTTTTCCCCAACCTTTTTCTTCTAAAGGCTCCGGTAAGACCTGCACAGAAGGAATGTCCAGACTTGGTGAATCATAAACTTTGGGGGCGGGACTTAACAAAATGCATTTTAGTAAGGCCCCCAAGCACTTCTAGTATGTGTTTAAGTTTGAAATTACTATTTTGAGGAACCTGCTATTTGTAAAAGCAATCAGAAAGTGTCTGGCTTACAGTAGTGTATCTAGAAGATTCTAGATATTTATCTGTCCCACTCATCTGTATTATACATTAATTGCTTTAGAAAAGGTTTCCAGAAAACTTATTCTCAATGTCATTTGTTTTATCATTGAGTATTTTCCATATCTTCATACTTTCTGTCCTGTGATAGCTATATCTTTGGCACTCCCAAGTCCCCTGTCTCCAATCTCTCCATTAGGTCAATGATGAAGCCAGTAACCATAGATATTTCAGGAAAGCAACACTATTACAGTGACCTTCTCATTTAATAGCCTCCTTTTACGTATCACTTTAAAAAGCAGCTAAAAAATACATTATACTAAATGATCAATTATTTGCCAGTTTTTAATTTGACTAACATTTTCTCTATGTCAAACTGATAAAATAAGGTAAGAATATAAAAAGAAGTATAAATATTAGAAACCAGGTAATCATTTACAGGTGATTTTATCAAGAAAAGCCAAAATAATCAATAAAATATCCATTATAACAAAATTCACAGTGATTTTCAGTTAAAAAATTGTTTAAAAAATTTGTAGTGTGAATATATAGCCCAAAAAAGCCCTTAAAATATAACTGGGGAAAATTCCATTCATAACATCCAAAAATATTAAAGTGAAATACCTAGGAATAAAATTAAATAAATACTTAAAATAAATATTTAAATAGTTAAATATTTAAATTTATTTAAATAAGTAGTATTTAAATAAAGAAACAATATAATTATATAAAAATTTACAAAAATAATTTAACAAAAATAAGATTTCCTTAGATGGAACTCTTAGTATTGTAAAAGTATCAGACAATTCCCCTCTAACATACTTTATATATTTAAAACATTAAATTCAACAGTCCAAAGATTCATTTTGTTTAAACTTAATGACATGACTGATTCTGAATTTTCAAGACAGGAAGTTAATCAGGATTACTACCAAGGTCAGTCATAAAAACAGACAAGCTGCATGACACTGACCGTCAATCATGTCTACACATTTGAATCATGTGGGGAACTTTAAAAATATACTGATACCAAGGTCTCTCCCTGGACTTTTGACTTAATTGGTCTGGTGTTAGTGTGACGTGGACACTGGGGTTTTTAAAATCTTCCCAGATGATTCCAGTGGAGAGCCCAGGCTGAGAATACTTCTCTACAACATATAGACCTCACATATACATGCAATGGCACGGTGGAATAACTGATCAACCATTAGATAGAAACATAGTTACATTGATTTTATAGATGATAACACTAGAGAAAGACCCATTTAAAGAATACACCATTATAGGTTGTTAAAATGCAATTCTTCACATCTCAGAAATTTGGCTGCAGCTCACAACAAAACAATAGGGGTCAAGGACATCTCCTTTTTAAAATGAGGAATCAAGAAAAACATCAAAGCAACCTTCACAAAAAAAGGGAACTCAACCAGGTTTGAGTGTGTTAGCTCATTGTTCCCCATGACTCATAAGAAAAGACATTTATCCTTTATTCCTCTTTTAATCCAACAGAAACGTGCTTCAAGAGGATGCCATGAGGAGTGTAGTGATCTTAAAACACCTCAATTTTGTTATACTCACTGAGTGAGGAGGGCCCCTATGTCCCCTTTTTAGGATTCTGGGTGGTTTTATGATGGCTTTGTCCAAAGGAGTAGAGCACAAGTAATGATATGAGAGAGTCAAGGCTAGGTCATAAAACTCCTTCCAGTTTCTGCCTTGTTTACTAGGAATACTTTGTTTTGGAATTGTGAACATCGATGTAGGTCGTTCAACTACTGTGAGTCCTCCATGTTTAGGAGACAGACATGTGAGTGAAGAAGGGCTCTTGGAAGCAGATTCTGCAGCTCAAGCTGTTCCAGCTCCTGATCACCCAGCCTCATTGTGCAGCCTCAGATAGAGAACAGCAGAAAAATGTCATTCCTACCTTTCCAAATTCCTGACTGTGGGAGCATAAGGAGGTTGTGGTTCTATGGCACTAAATTTGAAGTAGTTTATTATGCAAGAGTAGATATTTGGAGCACAAAGCTTTAAATTTCGTCCTTATGGATTTGAAGAAGGTGGGGATTGTTAGTTCCTGATTCCCGTTTATAGTGATAAAGTAAAAAAACTGTACTTCTATAGGGATGGACAAGGCTTCCAGTGAGGATTCCTCATCCCACAGGTCAGTGCGGATCCTGTGGAAGTATTTGACTCTAAGCTTCTGTAACATAAATCTTATACAATAAGTGTTCCACCTAGGTGATGGTTACCTGTGCATGAAACATGCTGAGCATAAAATGTTACATTTATGAGCCAAGGTGGAGAATCATCAGTGACCAGAAGGTAGCATCATTCAGGTAAGACAACTGCTAGTCGAAATGCCTAGTGGAGATTTTTGCTGAGGAACTCCAAAATCATTTCACAAAAGAAAGTCTCAGCACTTAGATATCTACTGCATTCAGAGTCACAGTGCAATTCTGCCTGTCAAGTGAGCTCTTTTCTTCCCATTATTCCTCCTCCTCCTCTTTCCTCTTCTATTCTGAAGTAGGTTGGACAGCAATCTGCACCATTCAGCACCTTTGAAAAGTATAAAATTGAATAAGAGTTTAGAGATGTGTTAATACCTACATTGGCGTCTTTAATACGTAGATTAGATTCCTTACTCTCTCCCTCAATAAAGAACAGTTGCCAATAAACAATAGAAAAATGGGCAAATAAAATAAATACACGTGTCTTTGTCAGTTTGGGCTGCTCTAACAATATACCATAGCCTGGGTGGCTCAAACAAACAAAGTGTATCTTCCTCATGGTTCTGGAAGCTGGAGTCCAAGATCATGATGTCATCATGGTCTGTCTGATGGCCTCCTTCTGAGTTTACAGATGACTGTCTTCCTGTTGTGTCGTTACATGGTGGAGAGCAGAGAGCAGGAGGATCGAGTACTCCTCCTCACCTCTCTTCATTAGAGTGCTAATCCCATTCATGAGGGTTTCATCTCTGTAACCTAGTTACCTCCCCAAAGCCCCACCTCCTAATGCTCTCACACTGAGGGTGAGGGTTTCATATGAAATGTGGGAGACCCAAATATTTAGTCCGTAATAATCCTAGTCACATAAAGGAAATAAACTAGGCATGGAATTGCACTTAGTTTTAGTTAACGTATTCACACCAAGAAACATTGGAAAGTTGGCTGAAGGGGTTCTGAAAGAGCGTGCATGCCCTGAGTAGTCACCATGTCTGTTTTCTGGAAATTTCTTGGTTGTATAAACAGACCCTAAAAGATGATTATAAAGGCTAAGGGCCCGATTATTTTTCTTTTTGTTTCATATTATTTGTGATTTGAGATAATTTTTAAAGTCTGTTTCAAATAAATTAAAATTATGTAGCTGTAATTGATTCTTTAAAACATTTTTTACTGAATAAAAGAAAGTATTCCTTTTATCTTTAAGTAAAATGTCAAAGGTTATATTTAAATACTCATAGATGGCATCAAAACAAAGGATGCAGGATATAAACCTGATTTTTTTAAATGTGAACGATCTCTTTGGAAATGACATGTTAATTGCTAAAGATTAGATCCAGGTTTTTTTCTTAGGTTGTTTTTACATTTTACTCATTTTATATGAAAATACACAAATATGCAACATAGATACGCTTAAAGGGTTTCAATGAGGTTGTTTTGGAATTCCATAAATTTCCTCTGTCAAATTAACAAACATTTTCTGGAACCACAGAATCACCTGATTGGTTTCCTGCCAATCGGGTGAATGTCTTGCCATTAACTATTCCTGTACATCAACCAACATGATACAGTCGTACTGTGGGGAGCAGGTGTTCATTTTTATCCACATGTCTTCTCCCTCCTCAGGCATGGAACTTTCTCCTTGCCTTCATGATGACTTCCTCTAAGATGTTGTTTAAACTACCCCCCACCATCAATTCACTTCTTATGAAATGTGTGGTGATGGATAAAAACAAGTAAATTAATAATTGGAGTTTTTCCAAGCATGAGGTTGCACAGGAAATAGTGCAATTCTCCACAAAGTGGAGGAAAAAACAAATAAATCATCTTCCCACAAATTTTTGTGAGTCAAAGGCAGCAGGGTGAGATATGAGGAGTAGCCCTAAGTGAGATAGAGGGTACTGCTGTGGTTAAACAGAGACGTGTCAGAATTGAGACATAATCAACACCTTACATTTTCAGAGCATTTGGAAGAAAGAACATTGCCTTCCAGTCAATGAGGACTCTAACATTTAGTGTTCACCTGGAGCAGCTGAAGACTCAGAGACTGAGAGCTTAGCCTTAGAGCTAGTTCAATGGCTCAAACACAAAGACAAAACCATTAACATCAAGGTCAGGATACATAGAATGGATCTGCAAACTGGTCTATCAGGTTTTCATTTAATTCATGGTGTACATGGATCATAGTCTAAAGAGGAATTACTTAATCTCATCCAAACATAATCTAATTTTCTCAAGCATCTTTTCTTTAGTCTTTTTCTTTCAGATTTCTCAGTAGAAAAGACAATAATTTTCTACCATGTTTTCTAGGAACCGGGTTGGGGGATGTGCAAGAGGGAGAATGGAAAGACCCTGCAGGGAGCCTCTCCAAAATAGGTTGCACTCTCAAAATTGAGGGATAATTATCTAATTTTCTCATTGACATAATGCTGACACTGACTCAAGTATACACACTGCAGAGCATAAGTGGGTACATTATTTTTTTACTTAATGAATATATTGAAATTGATTGATTCAGTCTAAGCTCATTACTAACCTCATTACTAACCTCAGCTAGAGAAAATTTTGCCAGGAATACATTGATCATTATGAAATGAATTCATTCTACAAACTATGATTAACATCATTACTATTTAATTATAAGGAGCATTAGCCAATTCAAAAATAAAACACAGCAGAGCTTGTCTTTAGAAAAAAACGAATAGTGAGAAAAGAATCTAAGGTATTTGCCATATAAACAGGAGGTGTTTTGGACTGTAAGAGATGTCCACACTACATTAAATTTTGTAGCATTTCAAAGGCTCAAAAGGTTCTTTCCAAATTGGGGTAGAAAGATTTATAAAGGAAGTTTCATACAAATTATAATATTTAGCATTTGATTTGTGGCTTGAGTAGATTTGACATTTGTTGATAATAGGGAGAACATTCCATGTAAAAAGAAACATAGAAATTCATGGTATTTAGTAAGAAACAATCAAATCTGGGTCAATGCCAAAAATGACAGATTTAGAGGATCTAGGGCTTGACATAGGGATGCATGTTTTCAAAACATCCATGGGTAAATTTATGACAAATCTGGGGTTAATAGTTGTGTTCAAAGAGATGGCAGCTGGTATTTGGAGATGGATGCCAATTTGTCTGAATGAAGTTTATGTGGTGATTTTAATGTCTTAGCTTGTCTCAAAATGTCCTGCTTAATTATATACATATGAGCTATTGTCAAATGTACAGTCCCTTGTAGGTCTGGCTCCTGAGTGTCACAGAAGGTGTTTGAGTGTTGGGAACAAAAGTGATCTGGAGAAAAATGAACCTAGATGGGTAGGTTGCTAGCAAAGGCAAGATGCTTGAGGTGGGGAGAGAAGACTTATTAGGAGTTTATTTTTATAATAATGATGAGTTATCCACCATGAATATTTAATATGAGGTGGTGACAGCAAGTGAAATGTAACAATTATTTGAATTTTGAATGTAGAGCTGATAGGGCCTACCTAATTATTAGTTTTAGAGAACAAAGAAATAAAAGGTAAAAGATTACAATCAATATAGGAGGAAGCAAATGTGTGAGTGGAAAGATAAAAAATTCAATATTGAGATGTTAGAAACATCTAATAGACTAGTTGTTATCTGGATTTATCTATGAAGAAATAAAAAATATATATACTTTATTATGTCAATAATTTATTCTCACATTTATGATATAGTAATGCTTATTATTTCAATTATTCTCAAAAACCTAGGTAACTGGAATGAGCAATAAATGTAATAGATAGTTGGCTTCCAAATGAATACAAATTAAGTAAATAGGTAGAGAGTTGAAATTTTGACTCAGAAAGTTGACTTAACAATTTTCTCTGTGGACATTGTTAATCTCATGAACCAAAAAGTCCCTGTAAGCCTGTGGGTTTTCTAGTTTTCCAGATGGTTTTGCGGACTTTGGAAAACAATCATAGTTGGAGAAAATGTGCCAAAATCAACTATAGGTCTCATAAAAAATTACAAATGAATTTAGCAATTTAAACAGAAATGTAAGGTACGATGAATAAGATCGGAACACTTATATTTAACAGTGATAAATGATTTTATTCTCCATCTTGTCTGTTGGAAACTACATCTACAAATCTTAGCAAATAATTGAAAACAATATTAAAAATTAGTTATTTTTTTAATAAATGAGGCTGTCCAAAAGTATCCAGCCATGTAATATGAAAAATAGAGGCATTTATGGCTGGCTTTCTTCTCGAGAGCACTTGTACGTAATGCCAAATAGGTCATTTTAATTAGTTTTTCTTTTGAGGCATGATCATTGAGAAGAAAATTAATAATTATTATTTATGGCACATTACAGATAATTAATTGCAAGATTATTACTTTTATGCTGGTCTGCTCTTGATTTTCTAGGAATCTTTTATTTAATTATTTAGCATAAAATATTCCTAGCCTAGTAGTAATGCCTGTTATAATAGATACTATTTTTCCTCCATCTTTGATACTCTGCTAATATCTAGAGACAACATGTACTCTGTCAGAACATAAAGTAAGCTTTCTACAAAGTTTGTAATGCTAAATTTTCATAAATGTTTATTGTTAAAAGACTAACTACACTATATTCTACAAGACTTAATTGATCACCAACAATTTTAAACTTCAAACAGCAAATTATAGGATAAAAATCTAAAATAGTTTTCATGTCTTAGAAGAAAAATATTTTGTAAATAAATAAAAATAATCAAAGTGATATAATTTGAGAATATTTATAATTTCCTTGAATATTAGAAGAAGATCAATTTAGACTTGTCAAACCTGTATTATAGTTAAAAAATAGGATGCTACCACATTTTTCAAGTATTATTGACTAATAAAATTGTATTATATCTTTAAGTTTTACATTTTTTGAAACATTATATTAGAGAAAGAATAATTTGTAAATATGACATGTACAGACATGCATATGGTAAATTGTATGCATACATATATACGAGTATGTATACAGATACACAGAACAGTGAAAGTCAAAGCAGATAGTGAGTGTTTCAAATAAATAATGAAAACAAGTAAAAAGTTGTGGCACATTTCTCCCCTTTCCACTATTAAAAAACAAATATCACAGTATTAAAAATCTAAGAGATATAAATCCAAATAAAGAAACAAAAACAAATGATTTTAACTCTGAAATGGATCCTTTTCCTATTATGTTAGTTCTTATATGTGATTATCCTGCTCATTATTCTCTACCTCACTAATTATTGCACTTATTTTTTCAAAAATTAAATGTTTTTCTAGAATCTTTCTAATTGTAAAAATTACATCAATTATATTAGAAAAAAATCAATTGATTGTTTCTCTTTTTTCAAGGTATTTTCCTTAATTTCAGAACACGCATGACAGCTGAACCGTCTTTTTATTGCTGAGTTCATAAAATAAACAGTACCTAATTTGCATGCATTAGTGTCTCATCATTGCTGTCTTACACATTGCCAAAACATACTTTCCTGATTTCTTTTATATTCTTGCTTTTCCAGCATAAATAGATAAAATATAATGGTTTTTAGTTTTGAAAATTAAATAACATACATTCTACACCCACCATTTATTAGGGAGATCACCTACATTTATTTAAGAGACATGCTATTTTGAAGCAATTTTAGCTATACTTTGTATTGATTAAAATTATGTTTTGCAACTAGCTTGGATTCATAACACAAAAGAATTCTTTCTATTGGTAACTAATTTTATCTCATACTCTAATAAATATGGTATAGTATCCTATGATAGCATTGCATTCATGTTTGAATTTATAGTGTTACTTGATTAATTCTGCTCAACCCGTGCAGTGTATTTTGAGTAATTCTACTCAACCAATGAGTGGTAGCAGTAGCAACCAACCATTTATAAATACATGAAGAAGAGTGATATGATCATTTCCACTGTCAATTCCTGGACAAAAGCTTCTGAGTCTTCCAAAGCAATGTCAATCAAATGGCACTCAGTTTTGTTTAGGGTGCCCCTATTCCCTTTTCTCCCACCTTGTCCTCCCTATATAAAGGATCACAGGTACTGGGTTCATTTTCCGCGTATCACCAACAGGGACACATACACACGCCATTTTCTATAGTCCCAGAGACAGAAACATGCCAAACTTCACATAATAACCACTCTAGAACTTCCTTCTATGTTGGATCTGAGTTCTATCAGGAAAGAATGCCTGGTCTACTTCTAAAGACTTTTGGAACCTGTGTATGATTGTGATTTTCTTTGTCAGTGCCCTCCACCTATCTATCCCCACCATGTTGTCATCTCCCTGTTCCTTTACACACATCCTTGTGCCTGACCTAGTCCCAATCTCCTCTCTTTTCTTCATATCATTTCCTCCCAACACCCCAAGAATGCTGACTCTCTAAAAAGTAAACTCATATAATCTTAAATATCACATTAAGTTTCATTTTAATAGATACTAATTTTTAGGGCAGTTTTAGGTTCACAGCAAAATTAGTAGGAAGGTACCGAATGGCTGCTACTGGTACCACTTACTGGTTGAGAGATTGGCCATATACCCCCTGGTCTCACACATGCTTGGTCTCCCCCATTACTACCATCCCCCTCCACAGTGGTACATTTATTACAACTGATTAATTCATACTGATGTATCATCATCACTCAAAGGCCGTAGTTTACATTAAACTTCACTCTTGAAGTTGTGCATTTTATGGGTTTGGACAATGTGTGATGGCATGTGTCCACCATCATGGTATCATACAGACTTGTTTCACTGCCATAAAAATCCCCTGTGGTCTGTCCGTCCCTCCTTTCTCCAAACCCCTGGCAACTACTGATCTCTTTATTGTATCCTTTGTTTTCTTTTCCAGAATGTCACGTACTTGAAGCCCTATAGTATGTAGCCTTCTCAGATTGGCTTCTTTCACTTAGCAATATGAATTTAAGTTTGGTCCATGTCTTTTTATGGCTTGATAGCTCATTTCTTTTTAGCACTGAATAATATTCCATTGTGTGGATACACCGCAGTTTATTTATCTACCTCTGAAAAACATCTTGATTGTAGTTGTGTCCAAGTTTTGACAATTATCAATAAAGCTGCTACGAAAATCTGTGTGCAGGTTTTGTGTGGACCTAAGTTTTCAACTCCTTTGGGTAAACACCAAGGAGCACTCACACCAAGCTTTGTATCTAATTCCAAATAAATGGTTTTTCTTACTTGAGTCTCCAAAACACTCTCTTTTGGTTACCAATAGCAAAATATGCATAATCCCAATTATAAAACTTACTATAATTTATTGTAATTATTAAGAACCTGCCAATTTAAATTGCAAATGGAATTGTGAGAGAAAAGAATATTAATAGTTAAAATTTTAGTAAGTATTGCTGGATGGCTCGCCTGAAAAATTGAAACAATTTATTCACTCATTAACACTGAACTTTAGTACATTTTTTTCCTCACTCTTAACAAAAATGAAAAATTCCTGTTTTAATTCTTGATGATCTCATTGTTGAAAATAACTCATAATATGAAATCCTTGAACTATTAGCAATTTTGGCCATTTACAAAAATATATTGGTTATTTTTCTTTTTCTCTTTATACTCTCCTGGTTTATGTTCTTTACCCATTTTATGGACATATTTGCATTTTATTTAATAATTTATGAAAGGCATTCATGTTTATTAATGATGCTAACAATTTATCTCTATACATTACAACATCCTTCTCATTCCTGAGGTTTGCCTTCTTACTTGATTTGATATCCTTTGACAAGCAGACGTGTTTAAACATTTAAATTTATTGAACAACAGTCCTCTCTCACTTTGATCTTTGGTATCATATTAAGCAAAGCCTGCTAGTTTGCATATGGTTTCAGTTTTTATGAGTAGATTTTTAATCCCATTGGAATTTAGTTTTTGTAAAAGTTATGCAATAGGAATGTAACTGCCATGTCATCTTCTCCTGAGAGTACAGCTAATTTTCACCACCCCATATTGACCAATCTGCAATTGAAATCATTTTTGAAATGCCACTTGCATAATTCATTAATTCTAATACAAGCAGTTGTACTTTTCTGAATTCTTAATTGAATTATTTTGAGCCATTAGTCATTTGTGTCTTAGTACCATATTGTGTTGATTATTGTCATTGATTATTGTATTGTGTTTCTCCTTAACAACTTTCATAAATATTTGAAACACATCTCTCTATAAACCACATGCATCAAGGCCTGTGTAGACCTCACCAACGCTTTGCCTCATGGATTTCAAGCTCTATATCTTATATTACTTAAACAAATAACATTCACAGCTTCTCTTTTGTAGATTATGGACTCTTCTACTGACTTCAAAAGATTCCTTTGCTAAGAAGAGAATCCTTCCACTTAAAGACAAAGTATCACATATTGCCTTTTTCTTTCTCTAATAGCTAAAGACCCAAGGGAAAAATAAACTGTCTTTTGTAGGCAACAGGACCAGCCACTAGAGGAAGTAAGTGCTTTGCGTTGCTGGGCAGCAACCAGGAATTGACTAGTAAAGAAAGTCGTTGACAAGATTCCTTTCTGCCTAGTAGAATATCCAGAAGCTCTAGGAAATGGACTTTGAGTTTATAATTTGGTAACTAACTGAGTGTCTGTAATTTAAAATAATATTTGACTGAAAGCACTTATTAGAAACTTCTCCACAGCATGTAAAGGGAATATCTTGTCATTTCTACTTAGATCATAAATAGATTCTATTTCTTTCTTATTAAAATGCATAACAATTAAAATGGAATTTTGTAAAGAACTAATAGAAAATTGCTTTCTCTTAAAAAATGACACAAGTAAGCTGCCAGGATGGAAATGTTAAATGTACTTTTTTTAATTGTAAAAATTACTTTGTAGAAATGACTGTGGCCTTGAAGGCATTTAAATTTGCATCAGGATGCATGGATTTTAGATGGTTACCAACTGAGAGAAGCTGAAAAAGTGCGTGCTTCTTATTTGTACTTAATTACTTTATTTACAAAATGGGATTTGCAATTCTACTTAAAATTTATTAATTATTTATTAAAAGATAGTCACCTACAGTTTTTTAATTTATTTATTAAATTTGTTGGGGTGACGTCAGTTAGCAAAATTATATAGGTTTCAAGTGCCCAGCTCTATAGTACATCATCTGTGTGTTGCACTGTATGTTCATCACTCAGAGTCTGTTCTCCTTCCGTCACCACATATTTGACTCCCCCTCCTACACCTCCTCCCTTCCTCCCTACCTCCTGGCAACCACTAAACGATTGTCTGTTTCTGTGAGATCTTTGATGGGCTATAGTGACTAAGAGAAAACTATGTTTATTAATTTGATAATTATGTATTTCATACCATTTAGCACCCCATTTGTGCCAGCTATTGTGTTAAATATTTAGCAGATGGTCCAATGATATACAAAGCTCGTTTGTTCATCCAGCACACATTTGCTATATTACAGCTGGCTTGTGTGGTGGCCACCCTACCTTAGCCCTGCCAGTGGGCAGGTTCTGATTGCCTGCCAAGTATTATAATGCCTTTTGTTTGGCAGCTCTTCCCTTCCTCAACCACTTCACCTGGTAACTCTTATTTATCCTTGGGGTGGCTATTTCAATATCTCTCCCAATCAGGCTTTCCTGATTAAGCAACCACAGTTAAATTGTTAAATATCCTTTTGTACAATAGCCCCCTCATTTCCAAATCGCAGCATATGGCATTATGGTCTTCTGGGTAATCTACCTCAACTGGACTGTAAATTCTATGACAGCTTCATTCAGTCAAAAATATTTATTGAGCACATGTGAAGTACAGTTATTGGCTTAGTTTCCAGGGGTATAGGAATAAAAATAAAATAAAATAACAAAATACAATGAAATGAACAAAGACATGCATTATCCCTAAATGCCATAGAGTCTATAGCAGTATCTCTTACATTGTATTAAGTAAGCCACAGGCACCAGCATCTTCTAGAGTGGTTAATGAAAAGGCTCGTTCCTGGCCCATAACCCAAGCTTTTGGGTCAGAATATCTGATGGTATATAGTGGGAATCTGCGTTTTCGTAAAGTGCCGAAATGATCAATGTGCATTCTCAGGCTGGAGATTCATCAGCTCCCCAAAATGAAGAAACCACATTTTTTCGTATTCACTGCTGCCTGCTCAGCATGAAGCAGAGTACCTGGCACAAAGTGGGCTCTTGGTAACTAAGAGTTGAGTGAATGAATGAGTTGCTAACAGCTTCAAGTAGTTTACATAGCCCACACACTGAAAGAAGCAGAGCAAATTCTACAGAAGCACTTGGAAGGACATGCCTGATTTTTTAGGGCAACTAGAAAGCATTCATAGAAGTTTATAATGGGTACAATGAAGGGCAAGAAGGCTGGGAGGCAGAAAAATCAGGAGAATGACAGATAGCCAAGGTAAAGATGATAGAGGCCATGAGGTGCTCAGGAAATGTTGAATGTACATGTGTTGCTGGCGTCATGAGGAAAGAGGAGGTTCAGAGGAGAGAAAAGCCTGATAGGCATCTGACCTCTACTGTGTGCAATCATGAGCTATTGAAATCAAACCTGTTTCTAGACAAGTCAATCTTCACATAGTTGTGGCAGATAGATTATCTGCAGGGAGGCTATAGGGAAAGTATGAAGGTAAATGGCCATCAGTTATGTAAAAGGGGTGTCATATGAAGGGAAAAGGATAAGCTTATGAGGTATTCACAAAACAGAATTTACCAGATCTGATGACAACTGTGGGGATACAGAAGGTGTAACTAATGTCTATTTCATAAGATGCTGATGATTGCTACAACTAAACGCTGGACATTTTAAGAAACTGCTTGATGACCAACATTAAATAGCAATTTAGTGGTTAGAACTGAATAAATCTTCAAATACTTTTATGGCTCCAGTGAGTTTTTATTTCTGCTACTAGCAATTTGCACAGTGGATATAACACAGCTTTTTCAGTACAAGGACAAAAAGAAGTAAACTAATTTTTATTTCCCCAAAGTTTGACTCTTGAGTATTTTTTCTATAATTTTATTGTGTGAACCTTGCAAATTTTATTGAAGTGGCTAGGGAAAGCACTAGGATTTTTTACCTTAGCCAGCAGTTCCACAAATGTAAATATAGACCTTCAGGGAAGTTTCTTCTTTACAATTTGTTTTAAACATTGCCCTTATCAGTTACATGTCTACCCTGATAAAATGTCATGCTATGGGATAATGAATCCGAAGCCTTCAATGGCATTTTATCTCTGGTTTCTCTGGATGAAATAGACAACCTAACTACTGTTCATTGGTGGAAAATGACACTACACAAAAATGTATCATTCTGTTCTCTTTAGGAGATAGAATTTAAGTATTCTTGTGTATAAAGAAAAATCAGATTTATATTTAACCAACAATAAAAATGGAGGCCAAAATATTGTCACCACTCCTTTTTTGGTGGTTTTGCAGGGGTGTTGATTTCTTTTCGCTGCACAATAAGTACTCAGCATAGTGGAGAAACCACTTCAAGACTAAGTTAAAGAGACACATTTAACTCGTATTTTCATAGACATTTCATCAAGAAGAATCTAAAATCTTATTTATAATTACTTTGTCTGCCTCAATTCTCTATTTATGAAAACGTATTTTTTTAAATATGGTGTTCCAATCTCAAGAAAAGGAATTGCTAGCTTTATAGGTTGGCCTAATATGGGGAGAAAAAAACTGGTTCTAAATAAAGTTATGAATTAAGGGCTTTGTATTTGAATATATAATATACCAAATTACATAATATAACATGTAATACAATATGCACACACACACACACACACACACACACACACATATACACATTCATATATTAAATATTAATAAAATTGACCTCAAAAATGAGTAAAATGACAAATATTTGACTTAGTGCTTTGGAATGACTTCAATTAAATGGGCAATATCTGACACACAGAACAGACACTGACAGCAAGATAATGAAGCATATTCCCAATTGTTCTTCTATCCTTTCTAGCAGGGCTGTGAAATTTCATACTGACGTGTTGAATTCAAGTCTGTCCAGTCTATCTTGCTTCAGATAAGTGATGCTTAGAACAAAACTGCCCAAAGCAAATGGAGTTAAAATCGTTCATAATATATGATAAAGACATTCAAACTTCTTATACACTATCCTCTTCTTTTATATTCCTGTGCAGGTTAAAATAGATACATTTAATGGTGATGTAAAGATGTGTCATTAGTAGTTCAGAATTTTAAATTCAGTTTTCTTCATCTGGTGGGGCCAAAATGATGTATGAGTAAATGTATTTAGATGAAATTTTTACAAATACAAATATGCTTCTTTCTCGTTGTTCATGTCTCTATACCTTTTCTCTTTCACTCCTTATTGAATTCCCAATGGTTTTTTCCATGAATATTACAGACCATTAATTTGGAATTTAGTTAAGATTGATACTGTAATAAATGGAGCAACATAGAAAATTATAATATATAAAAAGAACTATTAAATTATTTAAGAGAAGGTTTCCACCATTAGTTAAAAAGAATTGGTGCTCATGGAATAATATTGGTACTCCCCTCTGTGCAGGGCATCAGAACGTGTCATCCTTACCTTTCTTCAGGGACCTTTGCCACTTAGTTCCCCAGCATCATTAGGACTAGGGGCTTGCAGGTTTTCCTCCCAACCTCGCAGGGGCACAGTGAACAGGGAGGGGGCCTTTTGCCTGTGCTCCATGTGCCCTCTCTCTGCTACCCCAGAGCTTCCCTGATGAAGATAAGGCATGCAATACCATGAGGCCAGCTGAGCACCTTTACATGAGCAGTGCTGGGAAGTTAAACTATTGGGTATAATATTCACAAGTGAGACACTAGGCTAACAGGTAAATGCTTTCCTCTTGTCTCCCCACAGAGAGCCTGGGAATGTCACAGCAGAGCAGCCTCTTGAAAGATGAGCACCCTGATGAGTCTTATCCTAAATAGTAGCCAGATCAGGAAGGACCCTTTCTACTCACTCGCCCATCTATCTTGTCTCACTCTCTTCTCCTTAAACACCCTCCCTTGAAATTACTCTCCCTAATGAAGTGTTAGAACAGACGATTTGCTGGAGGTCTATTTTCTCTGAGTCCTACACTGAGGAATTTTATAAATTAGGGTCTGTTGCTTAAATACTACCCTATAAAAAGTGCCTCACAGTTCACATTATCAGAAATAGCACCCCATTCTGATCACTCCCTACCCTCTTGATGTCTCCATCACCTGATACATTATATAATTATTATTATTGCCTCTCTTCTCTCACTAGAATATAAACAATGGAGACTCAGACTGTTCTGTTCATTACATATTCCCAGCCCCTAAAATATGTTTGACAATTACGAATATAAGTTTTAGTCAAAAGTCATCCCTATAAGACCTACCCAGACCCCTCCACCTGAAATCACAATCCTCCTCTGTCCTTGTACCCGTTTCTCTTGGTGGTTTATATTTTCCCCAAGTATTTATTTCCTAAGTTAATATATGAGTATAATTTTATTTTTTATGGTTTAGTTTATTGCAACCAACCCTCACTAGCATGAAAGCTTGGTAAAGTCAAGAGTGCTTTGCTTTGTTTTGTTTTCCAGCTTTGTTTGCTCAAGCAGCTCTGTTTCCCAAGTGACTGAAACAGTGCCTGGCATGTAATGGGCCTTCTATTGAATGAATAAGGAGTCCTAAACCAAAGACGTATGAAATCATTTATTATTCATAGCTTCCACTCAACCAGAGGATCGGTGAATTTTGATCTTGAAAATTAATTTGTCCAGATCAGACTCACACATACAGAAAGGTCAACTGAATTTAAAGGGAGTAGAACTGACTCAACAGATGCAAGAGAACTACACCAAAATATAATGCTATTATAACCACCATCCTTCTCTAAAATACGCTTCCAGAATTTCCTTTGCTTGTATTTTTCTTTCTTCCTACATCATACCTACATGGAGTTTTGATATTTCAAATCCTTCTAGTAAATTACCATAGAAAGAATCTAGAACTGGGACTTAATCAATATTTAGCTCATTTAGTAAGAGACTCCAAAATAGTCTAAGCGAGTTTCTTCTTTACCTTGACTTACAAGTTGAAATAGATACTTTTAATGGCAATATAAACAAAAGTTTTATCACATAAGGTCTAAAAGTCTCCCTCTAAACATTTTGATCATATTAGGCATAGTATGAATACAAAAAGCTTCATAAGTGTATAACCTAAAAAATTTCTGATCATTACCTTTTTAATAGTTTACACCTTTACCCTTTGCCTACTCACTTCTTTTAGATTCTATCCTACCTCAATAAGTATTGGCTGTTACTATATTTTTTATTAGAAACGAAACTCATGTCATTTTTGTGTAGGTTAATTTCTAAGGGGATATATCTCTAGGACAACTTCTAATTTTATTTTTTTTTAATTCATTTTTATTGTTAGACTTATTGGGGTGACATCTGTTAGCAAGGATTACATAGGTTTCAGGCATACAATTCCTAATTTTAAAATGTATGTGATGCTCTTTTTTAAAAAAAATACAAGCTATTGCATATGTGACTCAAGACTATTAAAAAATACAAGCTATTGCATATGTGACTCAACACATGAATGCAAAGTTGAAATATATTCCCAAGTAGGAAGTTACTAAAATATAAATGAATGCTCCACCTATTTTAAAATATATAAATAAAGTGTACAAATTAAACAAATGACTTATCTTTATAAAAAACATAGAAACCATGTCAATACTTAATATTAACCAGATAACACCATGAAAATCATGTCTTTGTCTTCTCCTTTAATTTAATATTACTACTTAATAAATTTTCTATTATTTTTCCCACAGTACAAGCCAAAGCACACATGTTGAGAAGGATTAAACTGCCTAGTCCATAGTAATATTTTGTGGTGATAGAGAACAATGTGTGCATTATTTCCAACCATAAACAGATCAATCTGTGTGCTGTGATGGGAGTTACTGGTATTTCCAAGTCTGATCATGCCATTAACCAGCTGACTCACTCACTAACATTGAAATTGGAATGATTTTCTCAAAACCATGAAATAACTGCTTCTGTTCAAATCTCACCCAATCACAGATAAGGATGAACGCAGCAGCCAGAAGTCATGGTCACATGTGTTTCAGGTACACAAATAAATTAGAAGGTGGTATAGAGTTCTACTTCTCAGATTTTAGCTGTTATAAAGTAATGCAAAGTACTTTTTCAGCACTTACTATATATCAGGCAATATCCTAAGTACTATATGCAGATTATTTCATGTATTTCTGAACATAGATCCATGAAGTAAATGTTTTATGCTATGAACTATGCAAATTTCTGCTTGTCGGGGGTAGTATACTTCTCTTACCGATGTCATACAATAATGAAAAATTAGGATATAAACAAATATAAAAATCATCTACATGAAACCCTAATGCCTTCTAAAGTTCAAAGTCAGTGAAATATATTTGTTCAAATTTGATGTACAAGCACAGGGAACTCATTGTTTCTAGTGGTACATGGCATGATGTTAAATTGGTGTTGACTTCTGAAGTAATCATCCAGAACACAAAGTGTTATTTATTAAAAAAAAAAAAAAGAGGGGGAGAGTGCAAGTAAGAGAAAGAGAGAAAAGAAAAATAAGCACATAAAAAATAAATTGGATCCTTTTCTTTTTAGTTCCTAAAGAATAACTTAGAACTAATAAGTGGATATAGCTATAAGGTTGATTTTTTTGATGTCATGAAATACAATACATTTTAAATCCTAGTCTTATAATAGGTGGGGATAAAAGGAAGAAAGGGCATGTGACATCTTATGAAGTACTGAGCTTCTGCATTACGCAATTCATTTAGATATTGGGAATCTAATTATCTGTTACATAAGATAGAGATTTTTGTCCTGTTGAGACCCCCACCCCCATCCCAACCCCCCAATAAGCAGTTAGAGCATCCCTTTCAAATATAATGTTTTAGTATGTTATTTTTTTAATACTACTAAAAGCCTGGAAAATTTTTTGTAATTAAACAAATGACAATTTTGTTCTCTCTAGTGTATAAGTAATTCAAACTAAAGGAAACTTTGCTAACTGAGTAGTAGCAATTAGAATAAATCTTATTACATTTGCTTTGATGAAAGAAATTTTAGAGCTAGGTGAATTTCCAAGATACATGACATACAGTCAGAATTGTGTCATCTTTGTTGAATATTTCAGGAAATATATAAGCAGCTTCATCACCATTAAGAGCAGCAAACTGGGTAGTTACCTTTGACCTAGTTATTTATTTATATCTTGTTTTCCGTGTTTCTGATGACTACCTTGTTGGTTGAATTAAGCTGGGCTCTGGTGAATTAATATTTTCTAAAGATAATTGATGATCATGGCACAAAAGTTAACAGATGAGAGTCCTAAAAATGGATGTTATCCAAGGTTGTATCAGAAAGATGCACACTAATCGACCAGAAATAAAACTGAAGCAGCCACTCAAAAGAGTTCTGGGCAATGGACAGGATCCATGTTTCAGACAAAATGCCAAATAATTCATCTACTTTAAGGTGAAAATGTCTAAATGGCCAAAGAGTTCCTATTGTCTGGAAAAATGAACTATTTAAAAGTCTTATTATGAATATGAAATTCTCAATATTTACTGAAATTCTACCAACCTTAAGATAAAATTATACATAGATATTAAGCCTCAGACAGAGGCTTAATTTTATAGGGAAAATACGAAGTTCCAGTAACATCTTGGCAAACTCCTTACAAATTTTTATTTATGTGCATGTTTTAGATTTTGCATAGAGTAAAAGTATTACCAAAACCCTGAGGTCACCCTTGGGACACAATTTCCTTTTATTTGAGAGATTCTATATATAGAGGAAAAATCTGACCCAAATGTGGGAGGAGAGTGTGATTTTTTATGTCTTGATTTTCAAATATGTGACTGGAGAAGACTTAAACCAGAGGGAATAATTTCCTTCAAAAAGTAGAAGCAATATTGGATCTTCCTTTTCGAAGGTGAGCTTCATATTTTTCAGATTTTAGTATCTGAAGTTGTGAGTAATTTTTCTTCATACCAGTCCTGCTAATAACAGATGAGAGGATTTGATAAAAGTCAAAATTTACGCTTGCATTTTTGAAAGCTAAGATAATAATGTTATGGAATATTCTTCAGGTTAGACATTTTTTTGAATAAAAATAACACCTGAAGATCTGGATTTTATCTTATAATTCTGTATATATAAACCTGTATTTATATATGTATGTGTGTGTGTGTGTGTGTGTGTGTGTGCCTGTGTGTGTGTTTGTGCGCACCCACACACACACATGTATATGCATGTTTGGTTGACTGGTAAACCTATATAAAATACTTTCATATGTACTGAAAATTCTACAATCTAATCATAGAGTACAGGAGGGAGAATATAAGAAAGAAATACATGAGGAATTTTTAAAAATTATCTTTTATTTTGAAAATGAAGATCTATGCTTGCTTGGTGAGCAAAGTTTACATGAGGGCTATTTGGAAAAAACATCCGGCCATTGTCAAAATAACAGTAATGGTTTTGAGGCTGGATACTTTCCGGACAGCCCTCTTGTATCAAATAATGAGAAGCTGGAATTCCAGCTCCAGGAGGGGGCAGTGTGTTAGTGATCATCGCACAGCTGAGAATTGCCAATTACAAATTACTCCTTGCCCCTTGACTCCTGAGCTCCTCTGCCATCAATTGCTTACACTCATGCTACCCAATAGAACTTTATGAGATGAAAAAGAAAAAAGCTCAATTATCTGTGTTATTTAATTTGCCAATTAGACCCTAACCTCTTGTGGCTCTGGGCACTGAAATTATGTTTCGTATTGCTGAGGAATTGAATTTTTACTTTTATTTAATTTGGTTAATTAAAAATAATATGTAAATAGCCATATTGTATAGCTAAGGTTGGGCCATCAGACTGGCTCTTGTGAATACAAACATAGACATCAGAGTTTAAGAAATTCTCTTCTCCTAAAAAATCTTTCCCTGGTACACCCAAGGTTTCCTCACAGTTGGAGACTTCATTCTCAGCAACCCAGGCAACCATTCGTATCCCCGCATAGCAAAAGAATCATCACGTAGAGGCAAGAAGTTCTGGCCTGAAGTACTCAAGATAACTTCAGTGGCACTGAGAAAGAATTACGGGTAGATTTTTTCCCCCAAGTAGTATGAGGTCAGCTACAGTGTGGGTCAATAGGCAGTTGTGATTGGTATGCAAGCAAGCCTTAAAAGCATTCCCGTTAGGTGATTCACTATTAAAATGAACAAATAAACAAACAAAACCAATTTGTAATTGTTACAACTCCCCCTATAAAATTTGGAAACACTTTTGTAATTCCTTGTAATTTGGATAGTGAAATTAATTCTATTTAACTCATTAGGGTGCTTGTAATAGACAAGGCTACGTGCTAATCATGTGCAAATGTGAATAATGTGGAGCCTGTCCTCTAGAAATCTACAATCTATGCTGCACAGCCATCAGACAAAGGTGTGAAGAGGCCAATGGCTGGGAAGTGTAATTATCTGTTAGTGAATTTGAAGGAATCATTCTGAAAGAATGTCTGGGAGGTTAGTGAAGGAACAAGTATGGACTCTTGATTGGCCAGAGTCAAGTAAATGGCTGTGAGGTTTTAGGAGTAACACATATTATAATTTATACCTGACTTTATTATAGAATATTAAAAACATTCTTCATATATGAATTAAAAGTGGCATTATTTTTGAATTTTGAAAGCATTATTTTGAATGCTTTAAAGTCACAGATGAGACGTAGATTTTTTGGTATTAACAGGTGTAGGAGTATCACCAAATTCTAGTGTTATCACTGACCAGGCTCATTCAGATAGATTCACTCAGAACACCGCGTATGAAAGGTGTTATATGGCTACCATGACAGGAATAAGCTGAAAAATGGAGAGCTAGTTCTGTTTCATCAAAAGTAATTAGCAAGTCTTCTTGAATGAGAAAGTTAGAAAGAGTTCGAAGTTAAGATATACGAGCTTAGCAACAATAATAGCTCTATAATACTTATAATTTGTTGAGTACTACTTTATATTTACTCTGTCAAATATAAAGATATTCGTAGTTTCAGTGAATCTTCATAACAGTTTTATGAGGCCTATCTATATTATAATCATGTCAATTTAAGAGTTAATTAACTTTAATTAGCACGGGCAAGTTCTTACATAGGAATGAAAGTTTTTGAACCCTAAAGCTCCTACCCTTAATGAAAATATTTTTTGGGTTCTCATAGAAGGAAGGTATCAAGTTGAACCATATGAAGTTATCAAACTGGTATTGACCTAATCATAATGACAAGTTCATACAGATTAAACTAATAAATCTTTCAGCAATAAGTTATATCTTAAATGGTTATCTGAACTCTTAAGATAATTTGTTGTGTGCATGTCAGAGTTATCTAGTCTATCTTACTTCCAGGGTGGAATTTTCTTGGATGATAAAAATCTCAGGCTAGCATAGGCAGATTCTCCGTCAGAGATGAGAGATACTCCTAATTTAGCCAGGAATATTTGGTATACTGGAAAGGTGTTCTCGTTTGGCTGAAATTGCAGTTCTACTATTATCCTATTATTAGGGCTTTATTCTAGTTAATTGGTTGATTGATTTAATTGTAATGTGAATGTATTCTAACTTACTTAAACACATTTTTCTTTTTTTTTTTTTCCTTTGTACCAATAACTTCTTTTTTTTTTTTTTTTCCTTTTTACCAATAAATTTTTTTTTTTTTTTTTTTTTTTTTTTTTTTTTTTTTTTTTTTTTTTTTTTTTTTTTTTTTTTTTTTTTTTTTTTTTTTTTTTTTTTTTTTTTTTTTTTTTTTTTTTTTTTTTTTTTTTTTTTTTTTTTTTTTTTTTTTTTTTTTTTTTTTTTTTTTTTTTTTTTTTTTTTTTTTTTTTTTTTAATTCATTTTTATTGT
>PVJL010011393.1:0-43287 GCA_004026885.1 Lyroderma lyra | reverse complement strand
ATGATGATCTCCAGGTTCATCCATTTTGTTGCAAATGGCAATATTTCATCTTTTCTTACAGCTGAGTAATATTCCATTGTGTGTATGTACCACAGCTTCTTTATCCAGTCATCTGTCGCAGGGCACTTTGGTTGTTTCCATGTTTTGGCCACTGTGAACAGTGCTGCAATGAACATTGGGGTACATAAGTCTTTGCGGACAAAGGTTTTCAAGTTCTTTGGGTAGATCCCCAGAAGGGGGATTGCTGGGTCAAATGGTAGCTTTGTTTTCTTGTGGCTTGCACTATCAACAACAAAGATGTTTTGTATGCCATATTGTGTAACATTTTGTAACTAATTTTTTATGTCATCAATGCTGTTAGATTGTGGTTTATCTCTACTTAAATCTAATTGATGCCACATGTACAGAGTATTTTTTGCTAAAATTCAATATAATGGTAGATTTATTAGCATATAACAAAAATTTAAATATAATGTCATTTCTATACAAAGCAGCTTAAAATATTATTAAATGCATAAAATAGTCAAAATATCAACTTTTCATTTTTTCTGGCTTTTGACACATTTTGAAAAAAAACTCAAACCAATTAAAGCAGTGAAAGGGTTAAACAATTCTGGACAGGTAACAAAGGATCAGGAGTAGATGGGTCATCGGAGCTGATGGGTTCCATGGGTTGTACTGAGAAAGACAACACAAAATGAGGTAAAGTCGACCCCAAATGTTGGGGAAGAACTAGGAACCTAAGGGTCAGACCAAAAGTTTGTATCTAAGTGTTTATTCAAAATGAAAAAGGCAGAGCTGCAACTCCTGAATAAACAGGCTTTCTTGAACTGAAAACATTGTGTGCCAAGGACGAGCTTCTTTGACTACCTTATCCTCCGGTCTGCTTGGAGGCCTTCAATACGGAAAATTAGACCAAAACCCAAAACAAAAGCATTTGTGTCTCCATTAGTCTACACTTTGCAGCTTCTCCCATTTCTGTGGCTACTCTCCTCTGAGTCTCCTTTCTTATCGTGCTCTGTAACCAACCCAATTTCAAGAATATGCTGTCAGCTTCTTTCCTTCTCTTTTCAACACACTTTACCACTGTAGTTGTGTGTGTTTCCATGGCTTCAACACTGGCCTTTATCTGCCTTGACTTTCACCCCTAAACAGTACTAACTTTACAACAACTTGTTGGACATTCTACTTGGATGTTTCAGTGGCCCTTCAAAGTTTGCAAGACAAAAAGCAGGTAAAGGTGCACACTTGGGAGTTAGGCTGCCTGGGTTTCTACACTGCCCCTTATTAGCTCTGTGATTTTTGGATAGTTATTCAACCTCTGTAAGCTCAGTTTTCCATCCATGAATGGGGATGGTAATAGTACTGGTATCACAGAGTGGCTACAGAGATAAACTTATGCATGGAAAGTTGGTGCCCTGCTTGGCTTGTAAGCATACACTAAATGAAGACCTTTCTTGTTATTGTTATTATCTTCATCTTTATTTTGGTTATTAAATATGCTTTTCCTCTTGACATCTTCTCCAATCTTTGATAAGTTATATGAATGTTGGAAGTCAGAAATTGGGACTCTAGTTTAACTCTGTCACTGATGGCTGTGTGACCTTGCGTCAATTACCTATAATAAACTCTCTGGAACTTAAATTTTATCATTGTAATACTGGACTGAACTAGATGAATTCTGATCTACTTTCTCAAATTCCAGATTTTTGATATTTTCCTTTTTTTCACCTCCTAAATCCAGTTAGATTCCAGTTTCCATCAATTTTACCTCCACAGTTTCTCTCATAGCTGACTTTTCTCCATCCCACTTTACTACCTTATTATAAGCTCTTGTTACTGCTTGTTGGACTATTACAGTGGCTTCCATCAACTTTGGGACCATTAAAGTGGTTCTCTAGGCAGGCTTTCTGTTTCCTTGTTATTTCTTTCTTTAGTGCATTTTACACATCTTCAATTAAATTCTCCACATTTGCACTTAATTTTTATTCCCATGCCATATCCAAACACTAAGCTTCTTCAGATAATAGTCTATTCTTCAATATCAGCTTTTGATCATCTTCTCTTGTGAAATTTATTATTCATGTTAATAAACACCATCATCACACCGTTTCTCTTAAATGCTAAGCTTATAAAAAATCCTGGCTCTTTTATCAAGGTGGTTGATGTCTTTGGAAATCAAACTGCTTGTACATCCTTTTTTTTTTTTTGAAAGATCTTTTTCATACAAGCAAAAACATTGAATAGACCTAGCAGTCAATTCCACTGTGGAGTCAGCTAGCAAAAATTTGTCATTTTGGGATCTGGTATTTTTTTGTATCATAGAGACACAGCCATTGACTTCTTATTGCTTTATTAACCTGGTGAGTTTTGGGATGCATTCACAGGCATATCTGTTGTATTTTTCCATAAGGGCAATGACTCCATAATCAATAAATGAAGAAATGACTACAGTATGCTGTCTTTGAATAAGCTACTGATTTTGTTATGATGTCACTTATATATCTGAGTTGTAGTTCTGAAGTCCACTTACTTATTTCCTCTATGACCAAGAAATTGGTCTCCTAAAAGTAATTTAAATGGAATCAAAATCCAATTAACTTGGCAATTCCATGAACCGGAACATCATTTTAGCAGATGATTTGAGTTAGAGTATTAGAAACCGGAAGTCATTGCTCGTTCTCTTCAACAGTAGAAAGAGAGGGATAAAAAGAGAGGAGGAAGAGAAGAAGGTAGTTTCAAACCTCTATTGTTCCAGTTATTAGACAGAGTTTTGGATAAGACAGCTGGAGGCTGATAATAGACTGTAAGATGTCATGTGATTTCTGTGCATCTGTTTCTGTCTCTAAGAGGGGAGAATAGGAACTGTAACATGTCCAGGTGTCTTTGGAGACTTCATGTGCAAAGTGAGGAAACATTGACTTTTTATTATGCTGTTGTCTAATATTATGATATATTATTTATTATGCTGTTGTCTAATATTATGATAGTTAGGATAAAATAAATTTTTCTATCATTCTATTTAGTTACATAATTCCAGCAGCCATACTTTGAATTAGTAAGCCATTTAGAAATATATCATTAAAGATTTGAGTTCAAGCCCTTATTTGTGCACACACATGTGTGTGAATGAATACAGGTATACCTGTGATGTCGTTCGCATAGTACATTCATACACACACACACACACACACACACACACACACACATATACACACACACACACACACATATACATATATACACATGTAATGCTCATTTACATTACATTTTTTTAAACCCGCCAAAATACCTATTCAGGAAAAAAATACTTTTCAATTGTATGACTTTCTTGGTCTTATATCATTTGTTTTTCTTTTGTTTGTATTTTAAACTAGAATCATTTAGAAGGCTATTTTATTTTTTTAACACCTAAATTTTTAATTTTCTTTTTCTTGTGAAAATCAAAGCTCAATGGACCTCTTTCATGTTTTTTTACTAGTTTGAATATGGTAGAATTTTGGCACAATATGGTGATATTTAAATATTTAAAAGGAAAATTTCTAATTGAAAATAATCCTTTAAATTAAGTAAATATTTAAAACAAATATTTAATTTTATGCTAAATTATGCAGTGAGAGGGAACTAAATTCTGGGAAAAGATAGAGGTGTTTCTCACTTAATGTGAAAGATACATTCTTCCAAACTTTTTAGCAAAACGTGTGTCATGTGTTTTTCTTCAATGTTCAGAAAACCAGAGATCTTTATGAATCAACATGTTGTCTCTAAATGTGTCATAATGTTAAATTTGTGTGTCATAATTGGATGACTTATTTTGACAATACATTTTGATAGCTAAATATTATCTATTTACTGCTGAAACTTTATAAAGTAGCCATTTTGTCAGTAATCTTTTTGAGAAATGACTGAAGAAGTCTGGCTTTAATGAAGCTGAATTACAAAATAAGGCTGAACCTTGGTGACATCAGGGAAATCACATTTAATGGCTCTTGCATAACTGGGATGTGAGAAGTTTCACAGTGTCCTGCTCGATTCCACCTCAGATCTTTCTTAAAAGCCAAAGACAAGGGAAGAGGCAGGACAGGGAAGAGGGCCACAAGGAGCACTGTGGAGGGAGCCAGTACGAACCTTCTCTACCACAGCAGTTTTGGAAGATCAGTAATCACTTACCTTTTGAGCAACCACTGCAAAAAAAATTATGTGTCAGAATGCCAAATATTACAGCATACGAGACGGGGCATTGGCAGCACTGAGAATGAAGATGGTGGGTGTAAATAGGATGGTCACTTGGAACTCCAATGTGTTATACTTTGGTTCACATGTTGCCTGCTAAGATGAATCTGTGACTTAATAATTTGCAGGTGGAATTATATAAAGTGAGTTTCTATGTCACAGGATCTACAAATGCTCACTGAATAGAAAGGACATAATAGTTGTCATGTGTCTTCTCTGAAGTCTACAGTGCATATAAAGGATTAAGTCATGTTTACTGATCATGGTAGATGCCAGGCTCCTTACTTTTCCTATCTCACTTAGTTCTCTGGACTCTCCTATAAAGTAGGTGTGACTTCTCATTCTGTCGCAGCCCTACCATGTCCCCACCCTTCCCGCTCTCCTAGACTAGTGCTCACTGGCTTCCCATCAGCAGCTCCAAGTTTCCTGCTTAGTCTTGCTCTTGTGCATAGACTTTTTAAGGTGCCTGTGTCCTGTAGCTTGATTTCTTTCAGGCTCCTTGGCCCACTTTGCTCAGCTCCGAATTCCATGTGGTCTACATGGGGACTAGCTTTGCAGCTAATTCCACAGAAAAGCCCCTTCCCTCTGAGTTTAGATTGTACTTGCTTTGGGCATTGCCAAAAACATATCCAAGAAAGTGCAAACAGAAACTTTTGCCTGTTCATTCTAAATAAGTCCCATATGTTATGTATCCCATATATTATAGGCATAGATTCACATGATTTATTATATACTGTGTACATTTATATGGTAAAATATGTAATATAATGTAACATAAATGATAATTTATTATAATTTTTGTATATATGTATTGTGGGAATTTCTAAGGATATATTCAAATGCAAAGTTATTATTTTTGATGGCTCTCTCCATCCCACTTGCCTCAATTATGTATAAAAGTTGTCTCTCCCTTTCATATTCCTTAATCTCTGATGTCATCTATTCAGTCAAGCTAGCATACAGCCACTCCTCATTTAACAACCTACCTGTTTAATGACCACTCAGACTTCCAACCAGTTTTCCAGCTCCAGGAATCTCCTTCCATAGTTGCTTAGTATTCACTACACGAACTGCTTGCAATCATGCAAGATTACATATTTCATTTATAAGTGTGACATCTGTTGAAAAATACATAGTCTATGGTGCCATGACACACCACCAGACATCTGCCTGTAGGCTCCTTGCTTATCGACCAATTCACTTAACAACCTAGTCATAGGAACGGAAATCGGTTGTTAAGTGAAGAGTGTATGTATTAGCATTTTTAAAACCACTTTCTTTCCTTCATGGCTCTGTCACTAGAATCTATAAATTTTATCTCTGAAGTGTCTCATATTAGTATTACAGAAAATAGGAATGCGATTATACCATTCCCTTGATTAAAAATCTTCCTTATTAGGTGCAATATAGAGCAAGGTGAGGTACATTTTCACAACCCACCCACAACACTTCTCCTCACTGTCCATGGCTGCATGTTCCATACCTTGACTTTAACCACAGGTCCCACCGATCGGCATGCCTCGTCCTTCTGAGCCTCTCTACCTTTGGACACCCTGCTGCCCTTGCCAAGAGCTTTGCTTACTGGTGAAATACTGTGTATCTCTCTAGACTCATATTACTCCCCAAAACAATGAATTTCTGCCCCTTCAGTTTCCCTAGTAGATTTATTCAAACCACTGTTATTATATCCCTCAATGCTTAATAGTAATTAAGTAGTTATTGGATTGGGAGCTCCTTGAAATCAGGGACTATGTTTCATGGACTTTTGCAAAGACTTATTCAGTTTGTGGTTTCATGCAAGAATAACTAACTAAACTAACACAAAGGAGTGATTTGTATCTCATCTTCTAAGACAAGGCAGAGGTAGTGAGAATGATACTATGGGTATTACTAAAATGCACGCCTAATGCAGAACACATTGAAACTACTGCAAAGCACAGACACAGTGCTCTTTCCATTCACACTGAACATACAGACACTTTAGGAGATAATTAGTCCTATTGTTCCCCTGTAAGGATTAAATTTCTTTTCACTTTATTAAAGATGGGGTACATAGTTCATTTGCTCAAGTAGTTTCCTCCCTCAAAATCAAGTATAAGTTCCCCTTAAAGTCCAAATAATAACTTGAGGGAAACTTCCATGATATAAAGGCATCTGGCATAGTGTGTGGCACTGAGTGGGTATTGAACAATGACATTTCTATGGAAGAGGGGAGAGAAATTCAAGAGTGAAAAGCAAGACTATTAGATGCTTCTGCCAAAGGAAGATCAATCAGAACTGAAGATAAAGGAATTCTGAAATATAATGTTATTCAATAGGCAAAATAGGATTTATTTTAGAAATAACTTGCCAGGGATTCTGTCCTATAAAGCAAAGTGTGCATGTAAATGTTTGCATGCCATTATTTCTAAACTGAATTATTTTTACAGAAGCACAGAATGTCAAATCCAGCTTTTGCTGTTTCTGGTCCAGGAGTGTTAGTAGAGTATGTTCAGAGGAGCCCAGGAGCCCCTGCCGTAGCCCAGTCTATGCCTATGTCTATGTCTATGTCTATCTCTATCTCTATCATCTCTATCTCTCTCTATATATCATATCTATGTCTATACTTACTGATATAGCTATATCTAATTTCTATCTATGTAATATCTATAGCTGTATCTGGATCTGGATCTGGATCTATATCATCTATACCTGACATTTTGATAATAAGATGGATGTAAAATTTGGAGAACATATAAAATGTCGTGAAATTTAGAAAAAATTCTTTGTTTGCAGGTAAGATTCAAAGATTCATTACACGTTGGCCTTAAAAATAGATTGGATGTGGTCCATGAAGAGTTCCTGCACCCACATGATTTCATTATGCTCTCAATGCTGGAAGACAGTGAAACAACTAGAGGGAGTAGACAGAAAAGTGGTTGGAAGACCATTAAGTGAGTTGGTCACAAAAGAAAACTAGGAAATTAATTTCAGGTACAAAAGCAATGCATTTAAAAGATGGACAAAGACTACTGTGGTAATCAATAATCGAGAGGGAAGTCAAGTTAGTTTGGAGGTGGGAACTCAGTAACATTAGGGAAGATGGTTCCATTCACCAGAAGAGACCAAACAAAGAGGTAGATGAAATATAGTTACTAAAAAATAATTACAAAATGAAGGCATAAGAGTCAAGCACAAGAGAGAGCATTAGAGAAGGAAGACTGAATTTTACAATAGGAAAAAGATGAACAACAGACAAATCAAATCTAGGGAGGTAAAGTTTGAACTGAATCAACTTCCAAAGATGTTAAGAGGTAAAGACCATGCGAAAGGAGATGATGTTAAGAAATTGGAGTAGAAAATTCATTGATGTCTTATTGAAAATTAACATAGGAATACACTTACAAAAAAGTTTATCCAAAGACATTCTAGACAGCTTACCAGGTCATAGCAAAGGAGTAAGTAATGTGGTCATTAAAATTTCAAAATTAAGCTTCTCCTGAGTTTGGGGTGAATTAGAATGAGTTCATGCAGAATAAAGCAATTACCACACATGAGCTCAAGTTAAGGTTTCCTGCCTCCCAATGGCACGCATGGCTTTGTGCCATGAAATCAGAGTAGACAAGACTCAAGCGTGTGCCACTGGAATTCCAGCAAGTTGCAAACTATGTATTTCAAGGCAGATTCATGTTTTTTCAATTTCAGGAATGAATTAAGGAAGGCTTAGATTTAGCATAAGGGGGATTCCAAGAGTAAAAAGATCAAATTGGAAATCACTAGCACAAATGAAAAATGTATAATTTGTGTGTTTGTGTGTGTGTGTGATTAAATAAAAATGGACTGGAACATGGAAAGTAATTTAACCATTTAAAGATACAACTGTTTCATTAATATTGACTTTTACCTGATTAAATATTCATGACGCCTGGCCTTCCCTCTTCATCTAACAGAGTTGCATTCATAGTCCTGTGCGCCAGTTCAGCACACAAGAGGTCTCAATTAGCCATTCAGCAGACAGGAGACTCTCAGCCAAGGAGTCCCTTACCCCGCAATGGGTGGAAAACAGATGATGCATTTGTCTGTGGGCATAAGCAAGAGGGGAACAGACTTGCCCTGGGCTGGGACTCTAGTGCAGCAAAGATTACAACATCATAGTCCCCTCAGAAACAGAGGAGATTTCAGGAACATCTAAATGAATGGGGGTTACTAAAAACTCTCTTTCTGGATGCACGATGTCCTGTGGGGAGTGGTACTCAGCATGTGAGCAGGACTAGAACTGGGGTTTCTGCCCTTTAGTACCAGGCTCCCATTTGCTGCCATGAGGCTGAGCAACAGAGGACCTCATTTTTTACCCTAGTTTAGCCATCTGTAAAATAGGACTGGAAGCATTTGCCTTGGAGGCAGGCATACACTTCAGCACTGTTGGTCTCTGTGGCCTGTGACTCCCACAGTCTACAGGTGGGACTGCAGCATGGGTCCACCTTGTGTTGGAAATGCTCGCTCTCTGTTTATCTGTCTTCTAAATTGTGAATTTTTAGAAACCCTAGACTGTGTTGTGTTCATTGGGGTATTCTAGCCAGAAGACATAGTACCTTTTTTTCTTTTTTTAATAGCATAGCCTTTGAGAGATAGGCCCCATAGAACATGGTATCAAGTTCTCTCTATAGTGTAAGTACGTCCGTTGTGGTGCTCACACACAATGCAGGAGGAACACTGCATTGTGTCCACTATATAAAACCAAATGCTAGCTTTATTTTCTTTAATTTTCTGCTGGACTCTCCTGAAGCAGACATTGAGAGGAGCATAGAAGGATGACATCTGTGCCAGGCAGAATAATGGCTTCCCCAGCATGTCCATGTCCTAATTCCTAAAACCTGTGCACATGTTATCTTACATGGAAAAGGGACTTTGAGGGCCTGATTGAGGTGAAGGACTCTGAATAAAGGAGATTATCTCGGATTATTCTAGTCACCCCAATCTAATCACATAAGTCCTTAAACATGGAAGAGTAATGCAAAAGAGTGGGTCGGTGAGATGCCACTTGTGGAGGATTTGACCTGCCACTGCTGGCTTTGAAGATAGAGAAAGAAGCCATGAGCCGAGGAAAGTGAGTGGCCCCACAAAGCTGGACCTCAGCCCTACAACCACAAGTAACTGAGCTCTGTTCACAACATGGTGGAGCAGGAAATGGATCTTCCCACAAGTCTCCAGGAGGGAAAAGAGGCTGCTGACACTCATTTAAGTCCTGTGAGACCCTGCTGGACTCCTGACCTGCAGAGCTGTACAAAAGTAAGTCTGTGTGGTTTGATGCCACTGTGTTTTTTTAGGGTAGCCACAGAGATCTTATCCACCATGTCTGCCTAGCAGACCACACTTTCCATTCAGCTTTCAGATCCTAAGGATTTGGACAACATTGGGGCTGTACTAATAGATTCATGGTGGTCAGGGTGAAATCAAAGGGCACACAAATTGTCCTTTCTCTTCTTAGGAAGGAGCATCAGTCTTTCATTTTTAGCACCACCTGTTTGGAAGTTCTATTGGGCCCCATTTGGTTTAAGTGGGGGAGCAGAGTATGAAGCTTGATTTTTAATCTGTATTATTTAGTGTGTCTCAGCAAATGTCTCCAGAGCTATGTCATGTACAAAGTGAAATCACCTACACACTGTGTCTTTAAAAGCCGGGGAGTGCAGCGAGTGGCTGCAGCAGTCAATACCAATTTCCACGTCTGGATCAATACCATCAGATGGCTCTGTAGCTGCAAAGATTGTTTCACATGCATCCAGGGACAGGGAGGGCCAGTGAGAGAAAGGGAATTGGTTTGAATGATTTCATGGCTCTGAGTATTCCCTCTCTCCCTCTTTCCTTTAAGAGAAATAAACTCATAAAATTAGAACCCAAATTTATGAACCTATCAGTCTGTACCCAACCCAACCTCTTTCCCAAACCTGTTACCAATAGTAGCATTTAATCTAGCCAATTGCTTTGTTCTGTGTGTGGGGTCCCACGTACTGAAGAGAAGAAAGTGATGACACTCTTTGTACGGATGCAGTAATAAAAGCGCTCCCTGCTTATCACCACCTCTCCTCCAGGACTTGAGAAGTAGGTTCCTTCATGTACAACCAGGAAAGCAGGCCTAACTGCCTGTTGGCCTGAATGTACTAACTTCTGCTGTGTTGATATGTGTGTGTTTGGGTGGGTGACATGGAGCTAAAACATCTTAGGTTTCTTCCTTGTAGCTGGCTTTGTGGTTCTGAGGGATGGTCTCCCTCATGAGTGGGATGAGGTGGCTATTTTTCACAAGCCAGAAATTTTGGAGCTTCCAAGAGACTGCAGCTGTGGTGGGGACAGCAGGGGAAGTGCTAGGATGCCATTCGCTTTGCTGGAAGCATTCCCAGTAGGTCAGAGTCTCAACCATTCCTCCTCTTAAGAGTAGACACAGCTTTGTTTCTACAGCGCCTCTGTGAGGGCTGGTGGATGCTCTGCGGCCACCAGTCGTTAGCTCACCTCCCTCAGAGTAGGCACACTCATCATCAGGGGGAGCCAAACAAAGGAATAAATAAGTCTCGTTTGGGCCCTGACATAATGGGGAGCTTGATCCTCAGCTTGGTAAACACCACAGCCACATCAGTGACTGGCTTGATCTCGAAGGCACACCAGGTGACTCTCAGGGATGGTCGCGTGCCACCCACAGCTGGAGGGCGAGAGGTTGAATAGGAGTGGCCTTCCTGGACAGTTATTATAAAAGTTCTCTTCCTCGTCACCATTGCTTACACTTTATTCTGCTTTGCGGTTTCACAAAGCATTGCCATGTACATATCTGCCCCTCGCAGCACCCGGGGCATCGGAGCCTGAACTGGGAGAGAGAGTGTCTCAGCTCACTAAACAGAGAATCATGGAACTGGGACCTAATGGGTCAGCTGGTGCCTTAAATGTCAGGGTGGACAGGAGTAGGGCAGCAAAGTCTCATATGCTCTTTCACTGTGAGGCTGTACGTTTCCACGAATAGAAGCAGAATCAGAGACTCGTCAGGTCCTAACCACCTTTTAAAAAATAGTCTGGCTTTCTGCATGGACTTCAGCCATCTGCGCCTGGGTTCACCCTGTCCTTCAGCAGGAACCCCACATCCTTACTCTCTTACCATACTCCCGAAGGACAGACTTGAAGTACAACTCACCAGGGACAGTTCTGGAAGGCAACACATTTCTAAGTTTATTATGGCTTTCCTGTATCACACAGTAAATGGCCACTAAATTAATCTTCACTGAACAAGATTTGAGAAAAGCATGAAATGCTGAGTAACCATTAAAAATACCACTGTGATTTTGCAAAAGTCTCCCTGCTTCACTTACATCCTCAAGCTGCCCACCCTGTGTTTGATTCTTCCTGCTGTTTGGCTTATACCCACCCCCTAACTCCCTAAATCAATGATCAGCATTAGTTTGATATGAAACTATAAAAACATATAGAAAGGCCCCCCTAAATTTCCCAACAAAGCACCCAACAAAACACAATCTCCTGGCTAACAGATAAATTAAGTGGGGTGTGCGTTTGTTCATTTGTTTCCGTTTGCTATCATGCAGCTCCCACATTAGCCAAATGAAGATTCATTCATTCCAATGCTCAGCAGAGCACAGGGGATTAGAAGTTACCTCAGAGTTTTCTGGGGGAAGATGAGCGGAATACCTTTATCACCATGATTTTACTGACTTTTCTCCAGTTTTCCAGAGGGCTTTGCTTTCTTTCATTTTTACATGATGATCGTTCTATCTCAATGCGAGGTCATTTGCTCTTTAAGGCAGACAGTTTTGGTCAACCTCAAGCCTGGTTGAAGAAATTACCATGATTCACATTATGAGATGGAAGTTACAAGGGACTACTTTTATATGAAAAGAAGACAAAAAATATAAGTTCCCCCATATGCTATCAGATAAATGTTTAGAGAGCAATATTGGGTGCCCATCTAATTCAACAGTGTTGTCCCAGAGTGTGTATGGGTATCTGACATGTGTCAGCATCAAAGACCTCCTAAAGAGATTTACAGAAGGTGTATTATTATTTTTCCGTTCCTCAAGGAACTTATGATTTTTTGTTTTTTGGTGGTGGTTGTTTTTTTTTTCAAAATTGGTAATTATGGACATATAGTTTAAGACAACCTTAAAACAGTAAAACACCAAATTAACCATTAAAAAGAAAAAACCCAGCATGTTTATAGTACCTAAGTTTTTTTAAAAATGCCTTTTTCTTGGTGGTCTGTGGACTTCCTCCTACTTTCCTATAGTTTCGGGCGACAGAGGAGATAATGAGTCCTGATACGCCATGAGAAATGCTCACTTGTGTGCTTCTCTCCATAGCTGGGCAGGAGGGGGACCTGTGTGCATTGATGGGCAATCTGATCCCATCCTCAGGAAAGGAAGCCCAACTCACCTTAGATATAGACCATGTCCCTTCAGGTTTTTCCTGTGTTTGCCACTTCAAAACCCTCTTTGTTTAAGGTACATTTGATTGAGGAACATAGAACTTAGATTTGTTTTATGTTTTGTTTTCACACATTCTATGAAGTTTATTGAGTTTCTACTAAATGTGCAGTGGCATGTATTTAGGCATTTATTTAATTACATCTTGTATCATTGGGCAGATTGATTCTATACACTCAGATTAGATGACTGGGGGTTTATACTATTATAAAAGTTTATACTATTTTCCATGTGGTGGTGAGTTAGACACCCAAGTCTGTAAGATACCTCAATCTCTTTCACTATTTGGTAGAAATAAAAGTAACAGCTGTTTCGAGGTGTGCTGGGTGATCCACATTCAAATCAAGGGAAGGCTTGTGAGGTTCAATTACTTCACCCTCAAAATGCCAATTTGAGATTGGTGGAAGAGAAAACTTACTTTTAATTTTATAGTACAATAGTTACAGATATTTTCTTTATTTGTTTGTTATTGTTTCCTAATTTAATGACTGTTAGCTGGATTTCTGGGTTTCAATACCAAACTCATTAACTTGGGTGGATTAGTCAAACTTGAATTCTGCCCTGAGAGATTTCAGTGGCAATGAGGAGGTGAAAATTCACCTATGTCCTGGCTCTGTACTTGTTATATAAGACTAAGGCAGTTTATTTCCATTAGTGTAGTTAACTTGCTTTGTCCTAATGGCCAAAGACTAGCTCTTAACCTCCTGCATCCTAACTTCACCCATGTCCTCTGAACTGACAAGAAATACATAGATGTACCTAGGATCAAATGGGCAGACATCACCACTAAAGTTGGCTATATCTTCATGATTTCAACATAACCAGATTATATTTTTAAAAGTTATTCAGAGTGATAAATATCTAAGTCCTGACACCATTGGGACTGGGCCATGGTGGGGCAGGAATGAGCACTCTAGTGAAACCCTAGGCAGCTCATGACAGCAGGACCAGTGAGAGGGGTCTTGAAGCTAAGCTACAAGTCAGGTATCTTGAGATCACAAAGACCCTAGATCAGGTGGGAAGAGATAAACTGTGAGCGGGAAGACAAGGTGGTAACCTGTGAAGGCCAGAAACCCTAAGCTACCTTAGCCACCTCCTTCTCTGACCTGAGATGCTCTCTCTCCCTTCTTCACTATAACCAAGGCTCCGATGCCCCGGGTGCTGCGAGGGGCAGATATGTACATGGCAATGCTTTGTGAAACCGCAAAGCAGAATAAAGTGTAAGCAATGGTGACGAGGAAGAGAACTTTTATAATAACTGTCCAGGAAGGCCACTCTTATTCAACCTCTCGCCCTCCAGCTGTGGGTGGCACGCGACCATCCCTGAGAGTCACCTGGTGTGCCTTCAAGATCAGGCTGGTCACGGTTGTGGCTGTGGAGTTTACCAAGCTGAGGATCAAGCTCCCCATTATGTCAGGGCCCAGAGGGGATGTATTTATTCCTTTGTTTGGTCCTCCTGATGATGACTGTGCCTTCTCCGAGGGAGGTGAGCTAATGTCTGGTGGCCTCAGAGCGTATCTGCCAGGCCTCACAGAGGGTGAAGAGGAGAGGAGCAGGAGGCAAACTTGGGGCTTTGGCCAGAGAGGACTGAGTAGTCATGATAACGATTTTGTATACTGTTCTCTGTGATTTGGAGCCCAGTGAAGCATTGTGATTGAGTGAACAATGTAAGACTGAAGAGACAAAGGTGAAGAGCAAACCAGTTTGGAAGCTATTGCAATAACCCATGTGAGGGAGATGGACCTTTGGGCCAACTGGCAACAATGGAGGTAATGAGGAGCTGTTAGTCCCAGGATATATTGTGAAGGTTACACCAGTGGATTTACTGATGGATTAAGTCTGGGCATGAGAAGAAAAGAGAAAAAGCAGAAAATCAAGGATGACACTCAGGGTTTGGTTGGAGCCATGTGATGCCATTACTTGTGGAGAAAACAATGGAAAGAGCATGTTTAGAGGAGGAAAGCAACCAGAAGCTCAGTGTTGGACATAAAGTTCCAGATGCCATTTACCTATTCACATAGAGCTGTCAAACGGACAAGTGGATACATATGTCTGCTGACCAGAGCAGTGCTTGCAAGCTAGAGATGATAACGTAGGGAGAAGTTGACACAGAGATGATTCACATTCACAGGATTGGGCAAGACAACTTAAGTATGATTATAGCTAGAAAAGAAAAAGTGACCTGAAGAGTAAGCCTTAGAGGTTTGCAAAGATCAGAACTCAGGGAGAGGATAAGGCTCTAGGAAGGAGCCTGGAAAGAGCTTGTAGGGTGGGAAGAGGAAAATGTGGCCTCGTGGAAACCAAGAGAAGAAAAGTTTTCATCAGACCTGGTATGCTGAACTGTGTCATCACTGCTGACAGGTGAGACAAGGTGAGGTCAGTAACCTTGACAAGAGCAGTTTTGTGGTATGGATTTGAGCGGAAACAAGGGTTGGGACATGGAGACACAGAGATGCAAAATTCTTTGAAAGAGTTATTGTCAAGGGAAGAAGGGAAGAGAGACATAACAGGGAGTAGGCATGTGATCAAAGGAGACTTGCTTTTGTTTCTTTTTTTTAAGAACGATGTTCACGTGTTGATGAGACGATCCGTTAGGAAGGAAAAGTTGCTGCTATGGGAGAGAGAGGGAGTGATGATGGGGGCACAGTCCTTGTGGGGGAGAGAGGGTTCTCATACAGGGCTGAGGGGTGGACTTGGCACAGTCACACATTCAATATATGCTGAAGGTGGGATTCAAAACCCAGACAGTCTGGTGGTGGAACTGACTGTTATAACCAGTATGTTATACTGCCTAGCTCCATAGCGTAAACTATTTTTAAGCAGAGAAAATATTTTCCCAAATGCAATCTGATAATTCATATGTAACAGATAAATCATGGTGGGAGGGGTGGGTGGGAGCTGGGCGGAAGACCAGGAGTTCACCACCTCTGCTGCTTCAGCTACCCTCCACCCTAAAAGTGCTTTAAGCAGCTTCTCAGAGCTCTAACACTCCAAGGACATAGTTGGAAAAGCTGTGACTTAGATAGTCTTCTTACCCTCAAAGTTGCATGGACCCTTGAATCTCCTCCCCGTTTAGGACACGTGCTATGCCCATGTACTCCAGCTCTGTGACAGCGCCCAAATGAGTTGGAAGAAATGAAGGAAAATATTTGCCTCATATAGATCCAGAATTCTTTCCTATCACCTCCCCACCTCCAAAAATGTAAGAAGTCATTTGCAAAACAAGATCTCCTCAGGGAAATGGCAGTCTTGTTAACAGTGTAGGCTTGTCTGC
The DNA here is from genome assembly GCA_004026885.1 of Lyroderma lyra. NCBI lineage: Eukaryota > Metazoa > Chordata > Mammalia > Chiroptera > Megadermatidae > Lyroderma > Lyroderma lyra. The sequence continues at coordinate 27,327 of PVJL010011393.1, read as the reverse complement.
CTGAACATCTGTTTTAATAGCACATCTGTATGGGTGTAGTACTTAGTGGAGTGACCTCAGTTCTGTCTTAGAGAATGTAATGGATTTTCCCCTTCTTGTTTTAAAGCCCTTTCCCTATACAATTAGTCACTTGAAAGTGAAATCGTTCTGCTTGAGCCTGAAATAGGAGATCAATAACTGTTGGGTGATGCTATGTTCAGGTAACAGCCATCGCTAATGAAGCCATGGATAAGTGATCTCACCAGTGTCTGAGCTCTGACGCCAGGAAGAAGCCCAGAAATGTTGCCCAAAGGGCCATGCTGCCCTAGAGGAGAAGCCAGGATAGCTCTTGGTGGGGACAGATGTGGCTGTGAAGCCAGGTGTGGGGGAGGGTCGCACAGTCACCTGGAATGGAGAAGAGAGCATTAGAGTCTTGGAGAGAGGCCCACACAGTCTTAGTGTCAGGCAACCTGGAGGAGTAGAAAGACTACAGCTAAAGGAGAAATTCTGTTCAGGCTCCTGTTCATTCATTTATTCATTCATGTATTCGATGAATATTTATTGAGTACCTATTATGTTAAGCAATTTATTATGTGCTGGAAAGATAAACATGACACAGGCTTTGCTCTCATGAAGTAAATAGGTTAGCAGGTCAGATGAAAGTGAAGTTGAACTTGATAATTATGAAACATTGAGGCATATCCAATGATGGAGATATGTACGTGGGTTATTTCTCATTTTGTATCTTAGTATTTTTATCTCCATTTTTGTTAGATTCAGTTCCTAAAAGAGCTCAAAGAGTACCTACTTGGCTCAGTAACAATTCTTTCTGTGTCCTTGGCATATAGGAGGTGCCACCTAAGAGTTGTTGAGCTGAAATTAGACAGCAATTTTCATTGTTTTCACATGCATTATTTCATAACGTCCTTAAAACAAAGCTTCCAGATAGGTAGGCCTTAGTATTATTATCATGTTCATTTTCTGACTTGGATACCACATCAAAAATTATGTTTAGCAGCTAATTCACATTATGGTATCAATAACTAATAAGCACCTAGTGTGAGGCTGCCCCAGAAGCCTCTCTCCTGACTCAGATCTGAATTTCAGACAAGGCATTGAACACAAGCTATTATTTTGTGGGGAATGGAAGATTGGTTGGCATCCCGTGAATTATACCATGAAGCCTGTTGCCACAGACAATACTTAATGCTTAAATACAATTTTCACAGGCTATGTGAGATTCAGAATTCCTCTTAGCCTTTACCACATCATTACCCATATTTGCCTATGAGGACTCCAGTTAAGCAATCTCTCCAAGGCCATAGAACTAGGAAGTCACTGAGGTGGAACTGTAAACAAGACCAGTCTGACCCCAGGATGTTGGCTTCGACCTCATCTGAAGCAAATGCAAAGATGCTGACTAGATCGACTCTGGGGAATAGTTTGTGCTGGGACTCTTGGCCTGACTACTTGATTATGAAGAACATTTAATGGCTCTGATCTAGAAAAACACCACCCAAAGTCATCCTTGAGCATCCTGGTGATGCTGGCTCTGGTGTATTAGGACGTGGTGATTGTGAACAGCATTGTTTCTTGAGCCAGTGAACTCGGTGCAAATCCCAGCTGTGCTGCCTAGTGGCTGGACAACCTTGGGAGAATTCCTCTATTTCTTTGTGCTCCAGTGTCCTGAACTATAAATGCAGATAGAACGGTATACTTACCTTCCACCAAGGGACATCGGGAGAATTAAGTGATTTCATATGCATATTCATATTTTTGTACAGTTATATAAGATGTTATATAAGAGTTAGCTACTACTACTATTATTATCTTTCTGTACAATTTCTCCTTTTCTCTACCGCATCTTTCACAAATATTCACAGGCGTGGTTAGGGTCATATGTTTTAATAGTGGCCAGGAGTCAGATAGAAATAACAGATGTTGAGCTATCTTCTCCCTGTGTCTCTTTGGCTAGCTATCAATGGACAGAAATAGTGGTGGGGTGGGGGCAACTCTCCAGTTGTCTCCATCCATAGCACATCTAGTACCATCAGAAGCAGGCTAGGGACCAAATGCTTTTGAATGGCTTTTACCCTCCAACTTCATTTAGGTGATGACCTATTGGTGGTCCCAAGGTGATATGAAAGAAATCACCTAGCATTTCATTTTGACTTATAGAATCTTGTGATTTCTTAGACATAGGGAAGTTCCCTGTTCTCCAAATGCTTCTCCACGTTGGTCACTGACAGCTCAAGAAGGAAACCCAGTGAACACGGTCTATGGGCCAAGCATTTCTCCAGGCACTTGTAACAATCATATATAATCTCACTATGCATTTCTAATGATCTAGGAGGTGGATACCATTATCTCTGCTTTATGGTAAGAAAATTGAAGATCAGGTTATGCAATGTCCCCACTCACTACAATCACAGGCAAGTCACTAGCTGAGCTGGGCTTTGAAATAACATTGATCTGACTCCAAGTTCATAATCTCACTCTACCTTTATGAACAAAATCTTTTAGTCACAACTGGGGCTAAAACTCAAATTGCAAATAACACTGGGTAACACTGAAGTATGTTCATACTAGGTTACAAGATTGTTATTAGACCTTCGCTTGCAAATAGGCTTCAGTAAGAGAGAGAAAGCACATGAGACAAAATATGAGGGCTGTCCGGAAAGTATCCAGGTATGTAATATGTAAAATAGAGGCAGTTATGGCTGGAGTTTTTTCTGGACAGTCCACATATATGATAATAAGTGACATAGAGGAAATGAGTATGGGACAGACAGGAAGAAGCAATGGAGTATGAAGAAGTATTCTAGTTTTCCACTGCTGCTATAACAAATTATTATAAATGTAGTGGCTTAAATAACACAGATTTATTATCTTACAGTTCTGCAGGTCAGAAGGCCAACACAGGTGTCACCAGGCTAGATCATGGTTTAGCAGGGCTGCTTTCCTTACTGTCAGCTCTCAGACAGAATCTACTTCCTGCTCATTCAGGTGATAGAATTCAGTTTCCTGGGGTTGTAGCACTGAGGTCACCATTTCCTTGCTGAGAAACATCACCATCATTCAGGCTGTCGGCTCAGCTTACCCTTAGCTCCTAGAGGACTCTCTCCAGTCCTTCACCTGGCCTCCGGCTTCTCAGATCCAGCAATGAAGTGCTGAATCCTTTCCATGCTGCCATCTTCCAACTGCCTCTTCTGCCTTTTATTGTTACAGCTCTCTGATCCAGATGGGAAAGAGTCTCCATTTTTAAGGATACATGTCATCAGACTGGACCCACCTGGGTGATTCAGGATGAACTGGCCATCTCAAGGTCCTCATCCTTAATCACATCTGCAAAGTCCCTTTTTCATGTGATGCAATCACAGCTTCTGGGTATTGGAGCACAGCCATACTTGTGAGGAGGCATTCTCCTGTTAACCACAAGAGGGGTCTGGGGGTCAACAAAAACCTGTGCCTGCTTTGAAGCTTTGTCCTGGGTCTCATGGTATTGGACAATGGTTCCACTTATTCTACTGTATTGTTCCCTAGGATGGATCTGAAAGGTCAGCGTGAAGGTGAGGGAAAAGGGAGCATTAACTTGTAGAAAACAGATCCTGACCTACCTGCAAAGGGGTTTTGGCCCAGCAGACTTTTCAGTGTTCCTTTAAGGCAATTTGTAGTCCGTTATCCTGTATCATTGACCTAATTAGTATAATTGTACCCAATTACGTAATCAGTGTAAATACATGAAGAATTCCATAATTAGATGATGTAATTAGGTAATTAATAGATGACGTGGGCAATATCTATAGTAAACATTCTAAAATGGATACAGTGCTTGCATGAAGCAGCCAATTTGCTCACTTCAGCATCTTAGCCAACTCCCTCTGTTTGGAAAGAGAGATCCACAAATTAATTAGAATTCAGACTATAAGATTCTTGTCCTAAAAATTCCTGCTATCTTGTATCATGTCCTTCCATCCCCCAATTCTATAACGATATAGTCAGGCTCTCTATGCTGCTCCCACAGAGCTGAGGAGAATGAAAAAATCTGGTCCAGTGTAAACCAGATTTGACACTGAGCCTATAGATAGAAGGAGACTGTTATTAAGGCCATGTCTGTATGACCAAAATAACCAGTCTGCAGCAGAGGCAGAGCTGGCTGCTGAGTCGACAGTCCTACCAGCTGATTCTCGTCAAGGCAGTCAGTCTGCTTAATAGACCCGGCAACTCTTGGGAGTTCAATGGAGAAAGAGGGACCAAGGGTCCCGTCGATTTCATCTCCAAATATATCTTCAGTTCAGTCACGTCTTTGTGCCTGTATGGCTTCCACCCTAAGTCCCATCGCTGGCAGGTGACTACTTGATCTATGAGTACAGCAGCATCATCCTAACAGAGCTTCTTGCATCCTTTCCTACTCTTCCCCCAGAGCCTTAAGATCACTTCACTTGATTGTTAAGAACTTTTTAATGGAGAATCCCCACATCTTTAACATGGCCTACAAAGTCTTATAAGATCACTCTCCTGCCAACCTCTCAAGCTTTTTTGGTACTTTTTCCCCAAACACAGTCTTCACACTGGCTTTCTTCCATGTCTTCCAATGAATGCACTAAGCCCTTGCCCACTCCAGGGCTTTCCAACAAGCTCTTCCCTTAGCTTGTAGCATGATGCCCCTTGTCTTTTACTGACTAAATCCATTCATCCCCCTAGGCCCCTTGTTCCTTAGAGAAGCTCTCTAGCATCCTTTAATTTAAAACATTTCCTGATTACAATCTCTCATAACACATGATAGATACCTTTCCTTTCTGGCATTCATCCTAACCTGAAATTCTGCATTTATTATCTGCAATATTATTTTATGATCTGTGCCATTCACTCGACTGTAGGTTTCATAAAGACAACAGCCATGTTTTTCTTTTTACCACTGGATCCCCAGTATCTAGCACACAGTGGAAACTCAATAAATATTTATGAAATGAATAAGATGTTGAAAGGGGGAACTTCAAGAACCAATAAGAAGTGACCACATCAGTGGCAAGGGCTAATCCAGACTAGCAGGGTGAGAAGTGGGAATGGGGTTCCAGCACCACAGATGAAAGCATTTAAACAGTAACTTCTTGGGAGATCTGTCATCTCATCCTTCATGTGATAATCACTGTCTCTTCCCCTTAACTGCAACCACAAAGACTTCCAGTAAGAGAACATCTAACTTCTCCTGGTCTACAGTTTTCACAAGGCTTTGTCTTTTACTCCCTCATATTTTAATTTTAGCCTGCTCCTTGGAGACAAACCAATGGAGACTTTGCCATTGGCCAAATGAAGGCATATTGTCAAATTGGCTTTTGCCTTCTGCCTTACATTACATATCCTAGAAAAAGATAGTGGGCATGGTGAAGGGTACACACATCTCCTGATGAAGACTAAGGAATGCATTAGTTTGTACTCTGAGAACATGGAGACATCAAAAGAAGGGGGATGGTGAGGGAAGAATATTCAAGTCACTCTAAAAAGTGGTCAACTCCTATGGTTCCAAACACCGTGCTAAGCTAGATTAAGAGCAACATCAGGTTGGGCTTTCACATTTTATTTGCTGAGTGCTGTTGGGTTTATAGCCACTTCTCTGATAATTATGGGTTATTCCATAACAATTTAATCCATTTACTCTTAATTATACTTATTCTTTAATAAATGTTTGTTGATACTTCCTCCTTCCTTGGGATTTTGCTAGTCACTGGAAATGCACAAAATCCTCTTCCTGGCAACCTGCCTCCTTCCCACAAACTATATCTCTGGATCAGTCCTCCTAGAACATGAGTAACCAAGAATGTTTCAGGAAGATACATGGCAATGGCAAATCTACTGGATTCGCATGACCAAGACATTATCCCCTGTCTCACAGGACTTACAGTCTAGCTGAGACAAGAGACCCTCAAACAAATAATTCCAGGCATGTGATGAGTATTGTGCCAGGGCAAGTACAAGGTACTATGAGAACACATTTTAGGGGAATCTCACCTAGTTTGGGGCCTCAGGAAGGGACTTTTAGGAAAAAAGTAATATTTCAACTGATATTTACTCCATACTGAGGGAAGGTCATTAAATTCACTGAATGAGGGGTTATTGGAGAGGTGGGAGTACTAGCGCACACAATTTGATTGTTTGAGTTATTATTAGTATACGTGCCAAATTTCAGCTTACCTGCATCCGTGTTCTTTCAGATATCACTGAAGAAGCACATCAGATGTGAAGAAAACCCCAAGTATGGAAAAAGTGAATTTTGTGCCATTATTAAGTTTCTCACAAAACAAGGGAAAATACCTCAAACGATTTTGGAAGAGATGTCAGTGGTTTACAGGGACTGTTGCCCTGGGAAATCCATGGATTGCAAGAGGCATGGCCTTTTCAAGCAAGGCAGAGAGTCTATTGAAGACGACCTCTGTCTAGGACACCCTGTTGAGGCCACTTCCTAAGGCATTGTCAAAAAAGTTGAAAACTTGTAGTGGGAGATGCCAGATTGAATACAAAGCAGCTTGCAGAAATGGCTGGAGTATCACTTAAAACCATTTCAATGGAGTTCCCTGATGGTGTAGTGGCTTAAGGCTTCGGCGTTGGCGCTGTCAGCGCTGCGGCCAGGGTTCGGTTCCCAGTCAGGGAACTACCCACATACCGAAAAGCAAAAAAAAAACAAAAAAAAACAAACAAACAAAAAAAAAAACATTTCAAATAGTCTCCATCAACATCTAAGGATGTCAAAATTCAGTGCAAGATGGGTACTAGGAATGCTCATTCTACTTCAAAAACAACAGCGCACTGATTGCTCATGACAGTTTTTGGACCTCTGCAGACAAGAGATGAAGTTTTAACCCGATTATCACTGGAAATGAAACTTGGGTTCATCATGATGTGTCTGAGTTGAAGCAGGAGCCCATGCAGTGGCATGAAAAGGGCACACCATCCCCTAAGAAGTTCAAGGTGTCACAATCAGCTGGAAAAATCATGGCTACTGGTTTTTGGGATATGGAGGGTATCCTGCTGGTCTATTACAAGGATAAGGGTGTCATGGTAACTGAAGGGTACTATTCCAGTCTGCTGAAACAGTTAAAAGAACCAGTGAAGGAGAAAAGTGGAGGAAAACGCACCAAAGTGCTGCTGCTTTTTGCATGACAACACATCCATGCACAAGAGCAATGTTGCGTTGGCTCCTCTTCATGACTGTGGCTTCCAAATGTTAAAATCACCCTCCCTACAGTTCAGATCTGGCTCCATCTGATTATTATTTGTTCCCAAATATGAAAAAGCAGCTTCAAGGGAAGAAATTTACAGACAATGAAGAGGTTAACGCTGCAATTTGAGGGCAAAAACAAAACTTTTTTCGAGAGTATAAATAATTTATTGAAAGATCAGAGAAGTGTATTAGGGTTAAGGGTGAACATATTGAAAATGGAAAATAATAAATAGTTTTTTCCCCTTCTTTCGCTTTATTCCATGAATTTCTTGACCATCCCATACAAGAAAGGTAAGCCTTAGCAAGATAAGGGCAGTGTGAAATGACAGTAAGCTTTTTGAGAGAGGGGAAATGTGTGTGCAGTGACAGTGATGTGGTGTTGGGAGGCATGTTCAAAGTCCTGGGGGTGGGAGGGTATGACATATTCATTGGACCTAATGAAAAAACAGAAATACAACTAACTGGAAAAGAGTGTCTTTCCCCTGCTTCCAACAGGAGGGAGCTCCTCGAGAACAAGGAAGTCCTATTTCATATTTTATAAAATAGAATTTTATAGTTTATATACATAAAATATTTTATAGTTTATACAAATATAATTTTGAATATTTTACATGTTCTAATTTTATGTTTTCAATGCCATCTAGCATAATATAGGGTGTATAGTATTGATTGACTAAGTGCCCATCAAAATTAGTTTTAGAAAAAAAGATTAGTTTTTACCTTTATTAGCATTCTCCATCAGTATTAGGAGAGCTATGTTGAGGAAATTGTATACTGAGTGTCCAAATGACCCAAAGCTGTTCTATTTTTTTTTTTTAGTAAATGTTCTTTTTTATACAATTTTTTTTATTGTTAGACTTATCGGGGTGACAAGGACTTGATAGGTTCCATGTGTATGGTTCTACAGTGCTTTGTCTATGTGTTGTATTGTGTGTTCACCAGCCAGTGTGAGTGCTCTTTCCATCACATTTGTTTTCCCTTCCCTCTTGTCCCACCCACTCCCCCTTGCCCCCAGGTTATATGGTTTTATAAAGAAGTTGAATTATAAGTATAGAAGGACAGTGCTATAACACATTTGAAATGAGAATTATGGATAGAAGCTTGTTACAGTCTGTTTCACTTTCTGATAAGTGTATGGGCACCAGGTCTCTGGTGCTACCTTTTATGGATTCTCAGACTTTCCGGTCTCTGCTTCTATAGTTTCCTGCTATGGGAACTTCAGGTACTAACATTTATTGGGTACCTAAAAGGTGTCATGAATTGTATATATATTACCCCATTTAACTCTCAAAGCAACGTCCTATCATAAATCTATTATTCTCTATGGCATTCTCAATTTTCAACAATATCTGGTTTTCCTCAAATTCCTAGCATACAGAGACATAAAATTCCTCACTCCCTTGCAACTAGACATAGCCATGTTACCAGTTATGGACAAGGAAATATAAGCAGAAGTGACACTTCTCCCTTCCAAGTTTAATGGTCAGTGTTCAACTCTACAGCTCCCTCTTCCTCTGCCATAATGACACGAGGGACACTTCCTCCAGATAGTGTTGCTGCAAAATGATGCAACATAGAGAATGGTGGCCCTGCAGAGCTGTCTGGTCTGATGGGCAGACTTTATGTGAGTTAGAAATAATTTGTTGAGTTATGAAGATGCTAGAGTTGTCTTCTATTTTAGTATATTCTGCTGATTTGATAGAAACATCCCTGAGACTTAAATCCTTTCTACCTGAATCCAAAACCCATGCTTTTTCTTCTGTAATATTCTAGATAAAGATGCCATGTCTGATATGTGCATTGGGAAAAATTTCTGATAACAAATGTGGAATTTAAATAAAAAAATTAGCAATGACAGAACATCCGGACCTCTGCAGGGTCAGCGAGGTGATAAAGCCTTTGGAGAATCATTACACACTCTGACGAAGAAGCTGCCTCTATTGCAACTACCACTCTGAGAGTGTCAGCAGATGGAGGAAGCCAGGCTGTTGGCACATCTGGGGAGGTTTCTGGTGGCCTTTATCACTGAAACCAGGACACGTATTCAATTATACATTTATATGACATTTCCAGTTTATGGGTCTAGAGCAAAGAGGTGAATTCAAAGCATATTAACTGCTTTTAACATGTAATTCACTGTAAAGTTGTCTAGCCTTGTTCCCTTTAGAAAGTTTGCAGATGTGGCACATTTCCTGGCCATGGTGGAGCATGTCCAGGAAAAACACCATAGTTGTGTTCGACTCTGGCTGCGGGGAGCCCACCTCTTCATTCGAGGGGCAGTCGCACTGGGGCTTATCACAATTAGAACACTTATTTCTTCCTTCTCCGGAGTTTGATATCCCTGAGACTGTCTGCTTTCTTTATGGCAGTAGCTATTGGGCCCATTTTAATCTGATTGTTTGCCTTACCCTCCGAATAAGAAAAATGCTTTGAACCAGTGGTCTGTTTTGGAAAACAAACAAAATTGGCTTTATTTTGTGAGGTTCCTTGGTTGCTTTGCAAACCAGAGGTCTTCCTTACCATGATGCATGGTCCCACATTGCCAGACTAGTTAAAAAGAACAGATATTTTTAAAGGTTGCTATACTTGAGAGACCCCTAGAGCATTCTAAATTCTCTGTAGGTCATGAAGAGGTCCCATATTTAGAAAACAAGATGATGTTTGTGTCTCTGTCTATGTCATGCTGTCTGTGCATCTGGGAGTAGGTCTGGGATGCTGTTGCCAGACAAGAGAGGGCACTACTTGTACTTGCAATTGGCAGGTAAATGTGATGACACCCAGTGAGACTGATGCCATTTGTCCTTTGGTTGTTACTTTACTCTGTTGCCTTGACAACTGCCATGGAAGGTGAAACCTTTGGAACACATTATGCTTAAAAACCTCTCATGGTTCTCTGGCTCAGCAACCTCTTTCAAAAGTGTAGCTTTATTTTTCTTCACATTAATGTGGAGATGTCCAAAATCATCCCCCCTCCCCCAACGCAGGTGTGCAGAACTTCCGTGCTGCTAAGAGGCCTCCATGGGCAGATGGCCCCAGGGAGGCTCTAAAATCACAAGCATTTAGAGGGAAATGGAAGCTCTGTGGAATTTCACTCTGCCTTCCCTAAAAAAGGCACGTGGTTGTAAATTATTGTTCCATTAAGTCTTTTGTATTCCCCTGTTAGTACTTTCTGTGTTTCCCTTTTCCTTTGATTTTCTTCTTCAGCTTCTCTGCTTATTTGCCACATTTCTCCTCTCATGTGTCCCCATGACACACGGGGAGCTGAGAGAGTCTCTTACTGTGACTCTGTGGCAATTAACCTCTGCCCCAGCAGGTGTACACAGCTATCTAAGGGACATCCCCCTCAGGGGCCAAGGGATCTTCTACCACCCCAGACTCTTGTAGAGGTTGTTTCCTCCTTCAGTAAGTCTCTAATATTGCAGAGAATTTACACATGCATCCTGAGCTCTGGACTCTCCATCTGTGCTGTTTATGTTGAAGTGGCTCAAAAAGAATTTCCTACCAAGGTTTACATTTTGAGATGAAAAAAGGTGCCAAGGGAAGAGGAGATCAGGTCCCAGTGGTCATGTTCTTCCAGGACTCCAGGCAAAGACAGGTAACTTGAAGAGATTGCTGAATTAGAGATGAGTGTCTGGCCTTCATAGGGAGCATGTGCAGGATACAGAAGGCACCCTAGGGAACATTTCATTCAGTTAATTGATTTTATGTATGAGAAAACTGAGGTCTGGGACAGGGAAAAGGTTACCCAAAGTTATGCAGCCAAAAGCAAAGCCAAGACTGAACCTGGCTCTCCTCAGTTTGCAGCCAGTATTTATTTTACTGCATTAATGGGCTTCTTTGAAAAAAGATCACTGTTTTAATGAGTCATTGGCAGGTCCATGGATATAATAGGGCTCTCTAGTAAATTCAGTATGATTGAGTATTCTTGATGAATGAAAAAGAACTTTACATAGTCTTTGGGAGTGGACAAGGTATCAATAGTAATATGTATGAGCCTTAGAAAGGTGAGCCTTACAATGGCCCATCATTCTAGAAGCTTATGAAAGTTTTGTATTGCAGACAACATTTGACCTGAGTTTTGGAAAAGGAGTTTTAATAAGATCCAGTTTTTCTCGAACCCAAATTCCTGTAGAAAAGCAATGGCATGTGAAACTAGACTGTAGAGGCTTGTATTCTTCTATCAGTAGGTTGACAGGTCTGGACAATTAATAGGCAGAATAGATAATACCTAGCTTAACTTTTGCAAGGCTTTTGAACATGTTCTTCATAGACTCCTTACTCCTTATCAATGAATTGGAAAACAAATTGTAGTTTAAATGATGATTAGGTGCCAAAGAGTAAACCATAAGATTATTTGATCATTGCCTATTAATGTAGATATAATAAATATTAATCTTGCAGAAAATGGAAGAGGAGGGCCTGAGAACCAAATCTGGCCCATCACCTATTTTTGTAAATAAAGTTTTATTGGAACACTGCCTTGGCCCTTGTGTTTGCATTGTCTAAGTCTTTATTTGCATTATCATGGCAGAAATGAGTAATTATAAAAGAGACCTTCAGGCTTGTATAGTGTACAAAAGTTACTACCTGGTTCTTTCCAGAAAAATTTGACCAACCCTTGGAACAGAGCTTGATCATTAAGTTTGTAGTGCATACGAGTTTTTGTGAGAGGGTTCACTGACTTATAGTCCCAATTAAAAACCTTGGTGTGTTGAAAAAGTATCCCTAGAAAATTAATGAAAGTCTGTAAAGGACAGAATATTGAATCTAGGAGAAGAAATGAACTGTACAAATTAGTATCAAAAGGACTGATTATAAGTAAGTGAGGCAGAACAAAGATAACTTCTGAAGCTAGTCAGCTGACCATGGGCCAGCACTGTAGACCAAAAAAATCCCATACATCAGCAAGAGCCCCAGAGTTGTAATACAAATCATAACATTATTAGTTAACATTTAGTGTACATGGTATGTTCTGAGTGCTTCATATGTGTTAACTTAGTTAATCTTGACAATAACATGATTATTAGGCACATTTTAGAGAAGAAGAAATTGAGACTGGGTAAAACAATTGCCCAAAGTTGCACAGCAGCTAAGTGACAGATCCAAGACTTGAACTCAGCTATCATGGTTCCAGAAGCCATGCTCTTAACAAGCATGTAATGTTATAGGTTTATAATAAATCCCTCTTGTTTATCAAACAGGTGTGACTTTTGAGAATGATGGTAAGTGCACAATGTAAGCAAGAAGGGTAATTAACCCACCAGTAGAAGCAACACCAAAGTGTTCAGATGAGAACTCAGCCCTTAGACCAACATCACTTCACTAATGATTAGCTCAGAGGGCTACAGATCTTTTCCTCTATAAAATTTTCTTTCCATAGAACTCTAGTTAATAGGCAAACCCTACAGAACAGCTTGCCCTATGTTATCTTTAGGAATTATTCCAACTTGTCAAGCTCTTAAAAATAAGAAAGATTTATGTTCTAAATTTTAAGAATTGGTGAATGGGAAGAAAAAAATTCAAGTACTTAAGGAAATTCTCAACAAGGTGACAATCCTGACAGAGGAAACAGAATGCAACCTGATCTGTCTTCCGGAAAACTTTAGGGCTACTGGGAATACTCATAGTTAAAGCATCCCCTAGCCATACCTGCTGCGCTTCTCCCAAGTAGAACAGGTGTGGGATGGGCTGTGGACTCTTCTAGTTGAGGTAAATAGGGAGAAAGAGACAATCTCTCTCTCTCTATCTTGTTGTCCATAAGGGAGTGAAGAAGGAGGAGTGGGTAAATGGAGAAGTTGAACCACCATGCATTTCAACTGAGACCTCAGTCTATCTCTCGGGGGGGCTACACTGGATGACCCTACAAAGAAGTCTTGAATTGAGGCAAGGAGAAGGGGGGTTTGGGCCTGTGTATCTCCAACCTCTGTGTGCTTGACATTAGATAATGCTATTCCCAGAGATGGGCATAACTTTGGGCAAGGTGACTCTTAGGGCTCAGCTGTTGGTCACAAATACCTATCTCCCCTTTCACCTGCAGAATCAGTCCTCAGTCCTGAGAAGAATCTGAGAGGCATGCCACAGTATCCACTGCAGTTTCTCAACCATTTATTTTCCTCATACAAACCCTGGGTTGAAAATTTCAGAGGGACATTAAGGAAGAGTGCTTTAATTCAGGTCAGCAATAGTTTATTCTGAAGACCTAGTTAAATAAATGAATACAAAAGATTATAATTCTATGGCCCTAGGAGATGCCTGTGGTCTCCCATGAATTTCCATCATTAAGCCTACTCATCTGTCCTCACCTTTGGTGTATGGGTATAACAATAGTATGTCAAGTGCATGGCTGAGGAGGGGTAGGAGTGACATTCAATAGTGTTCCACACTGGGGAAGGTTCCTAAATTGGGTGTGAAGATGGAGTCAATCTCCAAGGTCCCATCACTCACATTAGACCTGACTTGAAGGTCTTCCCACAAACACATTTTACAGTGGAATAGGCTGTCTGCCTTCTCTCCTTGGGAGGATTTGTTGTGGGTGTGTAAGCCTGGGCACCTGGGTAAGGCAATAAACTAAGTAAGATTTCTTGATTTTTTGTGGTGCCAGAATTTAGCTTGAAGTTAAACCTTAAGCATAGTTTTTAAAAATTAATTTTGTTACCTAGGCTTTCCCCTCTACAGTTTCCTCAGTCACTTTGACTTGTACTGAATCTGATCCACTGGGACATGGAGCATAGTCTAATTCAGGCAGATTATCAAAACTGCAGAGTTAAACCGGGTAACCTGCCGTGGCAAGCATGCTGGGAGGAGCACACACCTGCACCCAAGTTTAGCACAGAGGACCACATAGTCTCTTATAGACCAGAGATGATGAAAGCATAGAATCTGTGAGTTCAAGAGAGGCTCAGGAGCCATTTTCAAAGGTCATAGATGTAGCAATAAAGGTTAGGGACAAGTAGTAACATACTGATTCCAACTACATAGCAGTTAGAAAAGAGTGCTAGGCATACTTAGAATCTATCTTTTTTTTTCTTGCTATGCTAGGCAGTTTCATGTACATAAAACTCAGCTAACCTTCATAGCAAAGTTCCAAGTCAGATGCCATTTACTTTTTTATGTATATGAGGAAACTAAGACTCACCAAAATTTTGAGTGATTTCTCAGGTAAAGCCTGGATTTCTGATGAGCTCCATATATTAATTGAGCAAAAGATTGTTTTGAGCTCAATTCCAGATGGACAGCATCTAGTGAAGAAAAGAAACAAATGCTCAAGATATTTATCCAAGATTAACATGACATTAGTTGCCCATTAAAATCTTCATCATTTACTGTTAGGCTAGATCAAACTGGAAATGTCACCTCATCATTTCATTTATTTTAAAGATCATTTTCAAGTTACACATTGATGCTGGGAAAAGACTATGGTCAAGACTAGTGAAATGGTCCAAGGGATCTAAAATTAAGTAACAGCAGGCTGGGACCAGCCATATATAAATGATATTGAATAGAATGATTTTCTCATGATTGCTATGATAGAAATGAGTTAATTTCTGGGACAACCAATTAAAGTTTAGGAGTTGTTCAGTGGTCATATGGGACAGAAGGTGATAGAAAGGAGGGTAACCAAAATGTGACCATCTGTAATAGTTTTCTACCTCTTTGAAGTTCTAGGTTCCATTTCTGTCTTAGGCTGATAATTTTGTGGTTTTTTTTTTTTTTTTTCATGACAGGAAGGTCACTGTATCTGCAGTGAATCCATCGATTCTTGCCCAATTCTCTATCTTATTACTGTGATGAATATTGACAAGCTATAAAATATCCATAAGTGTTAGTATTCTTATCTTGTAATATTTGCCTTGTCTTCATCTTAGGTTACTGTACGATCCAAATGACATAATGTAGATAAAAGTTCATTGTAAGCTTAAATGAAAATAGAGAAAAAAATGTGTTGTTAAGGCATCTTCAGCCTGGTGGGACTTACAAAGCTACTTCATGCATACTGAGATCTTGAACACATTATGTTCATGTTTGCTTAGTAATTAGCTCCAGTCCTCAGAAAGTTTCAGAAGATGGAATGTGTAATATTGCTGGGTTCAGAAATAAAGAATTCTCAGAGGAGGTTTCATTTATTCCAGTGAAAGAATTCTATACCTTGTGAAGGTGAGGGTGTGAATCAGTCCTATGTGACCTCTTTGTGAACAGGGGCCAGTGTGACCCAGACTTTGCTCTGGGTCATGGGCCATGGAACCAGCACTCTAATTCCAGAAGCTTTGAAGTGTGACATCCATTTTTACTGAAGATTTTCTTGAAAAGGGTTAACCTCAGGTTTTAGCTAATGTACCAAACAGGAAGTTTCTAGAAAGCCTCTCTAGATATTAATTTTCTTCCCCTAAGTTCTCTCCTCATAGCTGTCACTGAATATCCCTCCTGCTGTCTTTTGTTAATCTAGCTGCTTTGCCCACCTACTTCCTTTGGTAAAGCTGCCATGTTTCTCCTGCAAATGAGATAAGTGGCCATCCAATTGTTGCTCCTGCCCGTGGACAGGATTCACTGTTCTTTGTCAGTGCCATGCTTTATGACTCTGCCTTGTGTGAAAAAGAAATGCGTAATTTCTGCTATTCTACTTTCCTTGTGAAGAATTCTCATAAACCATTTCTAGAGGATAAAATGTACCTGTTACATTTGTGACAGGTAGTTCTTTGGTGAGGTTGACCTTGGAACCATCTGTACATTTCACTGGGAGTCAGAAGCATTCTATGTCTTAGTTCCATTTCCCCTTCTCCTCAGTACCTCATTCTGTTACCCAGAAAAGGACACACCTTCATTGTTTATCAATTGAAAACCTGGGATATATTTAACTGGTATTAGAAGTTAGCCACCTTGGCTAACATCGGCCTCTGGACAATATCTGAGTTATAAATACCCTTTGGAATATGATCCACGGGTAAGCTGGAGATTGCATGTCTAAACAAATCTGGACATCTTATCTCAGTTTTCTTTTTCTGAGAAATGTGACCAGTCCAGTATTATTTACCTGTGCACATATTCCCATGTGCTTACCCTAGCATGGGAGCTATACTTATAAGAACAGGCCACAGGTTAAATGCATTTTACCCTGAGGTTCTCTCCTGAACTCTGCTCCTTTCTCTCCATCTCAAAATTTTGTATCAGAATCAAAGTGAGTGTGAGTGATATTACTATTGGGATAAGTTTGCATTCACTTTATTTTTTGTTAAGGAAACAATTTGCAAATGCCCCTGCTTTATTTTTAGTAACATACTACTGTCAGCAAACTTCAAAACTCATCATGATTTACTTCAGTGCTGTGACATGATGGTTGAGAACTGTCAGTTTGGAGTGTGAGTGTAAATTTATAATGTTTTCCTGAACTTCCCTTTTCGTTTACCCATAGTCATATTGGCTATGGAACAGAGAGCAATTACAAGCTTCCCAGTGTTTGTAAGGATGGCAGCCGTCTATATTTCTCTGCTAAGGGTGTATGGAATAAAGGCGTGCATTGCACAGGCAGTTAAGTGAGCCAGATATAGCAAACTAAGGCAGATAACGACATGGCCTTGGGCCTAACACAGCTGAAGTCATCCCTCCCTGACAAGAGTAACAGCTCTTTTGCCCTCAAGGCCCTCAGTTCCACAGGGCTCTGGGCTGTCATCCTCCTCTCCACAGAACACGTGGGGTCATTAAGAGAAATGCTGATGCCATGCTAGGGGCCATGATCTTCCCTGCCACCAGGTTGCAGCTGACACATGGATGACATTTCTTTGGTGTCAAATCCAGTCAGAGTGTTGTCCTACCTGTCCTAATATCTGTTGGAAATCAGCTCTTGGAAGGAATTTAATTGGCTCTACCTCAATTCAGATAAGACCAAGAGGCAAGGATAAAGTCACCACACAAGGCCAATCCTGGATTTCAAGTAACTCTGGAATGTTCCTAGATACAGAGGGTACCTCAAGGAAGTCTGCAAGAGTTATGAACAACTCTGGTGAAACCATGGTGTAATGTGTGCCTGATAGATCATACTTATGCAGATTGCATATGTCAATTTGTATCTTCAGCTACATAAAGTTAGTGGCCTCGTTAAAAATGAAAAATATGGTAATTTGAAATTTCATTTCCAGGTTAGATAGTGTAATGGGCATATGCGTTGTTCCAGGGCTCAATGTTTTTCCTCCCTTGCTGCAATGGTGTTTATCTTCCCCCTATTGACACCTGTGATACACCGATCCTTTCTTTCTCACATGATTCTTCTGCTAGGAATGAACACAGAGAACAGAACATGACCAGGGACGAAGAGTTCCTCGTGCTTCCTGAATAATTCTGCATTGGGGAGGTCCTTTCTCACCTGGGCCTGGGCTTTTTTCAGTTAGCAGGGACAAGTACCCAAATCAGTGACACTGTCACCACTACCACCGCTATCACTGCCTACCACCACTACCAACATCACCAGCACCACCACCAGCACCACCACCACCATCACCCCATTCCTGTGCCCATCAGCACCATCACCACCACTGCCACTGTAGCTAGAGCAATCCCGAAGATACCCCAGAACAAATTGTCTAATGGTATTTTTCTCTTTGAGAATTGAAGTGGGGGTAATGCCCTTTTGGGTTTCAAGAAACAGTATTTATCCCCTCAAAGGCAGGTCTTTGCTGCTCCTAACTCTTGACGCTATCATTCCAAGCACTCAGCTTCTGTCAGTCTCTGCTCATGTTTCTGTTTGCACCTTGGTTTTGCTGTTTCCCTCTCTCTTCCCCTCTCCTTTTCGCCCTTTGCCTCTGGCTTACTCGTGTCTTCCGTGGCTCTAGCCTTCAGTCTATGGTCTCTAACATTTGTCTCTACTTCTTTGCTCACCGTGGAGTTGGGTGTTCTTTTACCAATTCTTCAGGAGAGATGAAGATTTTATTAATTAATTTATAGTTTAAAGTACCACTGTTGGCAGATTTCTCGCATAGGCCATGTCACAAACACTGACCAGCCTACAAGTGACTGACTTTGGAAAGACACCAATTCCTGGTCCAACGACGGGAATCATTATGGTGGAGACGTTGGGGCAAAGCTTGTGCTTTATGAGCAAGGAGCTACTTCTATCTACTTTATTCAGAACTTAGCAGTGGGGGAATCAGACATGTCTCTAGATAAACCACCATTGCAGGTTCTGTATGTGCTATAGGGCTGCCAGTTTGGGCAAATAAAAACCCAGATTGCCCACTGAGATGTGAATTTCAGAAAAGCAACAAACTACATATATATATATATATATGTGTGTGTGTGTGTGTGTGTGTGTGTGTGTGTGTGTGTATGTATATATATATGTGTATATACATACATATACATACATATATATATATATATATATATATATATATATATATATATATATATAAATAAATAAATAAATAAAATAAATGTATCCCAAATATTGCATTGGGCCAGTACCCAAGTCAGTGACACTACCACCACCACCACCACCACCACAGGTAATATATGGGGCCTTTCTTCATGTCACACTGTGCTGTCTGATGATAGAAAAGGATGAAGCATGGGTGCTCCTTTTTCTCTGTTCCAGGGTCCTATAGTCAGGCCTGACTCTTTCACTCAGCCTCTCCACACAATTCATGAATGCATTGGCTCAAAGAGGACATGTTTGCAGGTCTTCTGAAGTAGGAGGTCACAGCTCTGCTAAAAGGAAACCATGTGCAAGCCGTATAATCTCAGCTCCAGTCACTGTGCAAATGGCCAGAACAGAGACACTTGAGGGTGCACGCTCACGTGTAGGGGAGCTGCCATGAGTCGGGGTCTCAAACATATCACTCTTTCTTATATAGTATGAGTAACACCCCACAAGACGTAAGCAAGTATATGTGCACCCCTTGCTTAGCCTTATTAATATTTTACATTCTATTTGAAAATTTACCGAGTTTATTCTATTTGAAAATTTACCGAGTTCTGGCTTAGGTTTTATTTTAGGTAATGTTCCACAAAACAAAACAACTTTTTCAGACTGATGTTATAATTCCCACTTTAAAGATGAAGGGAAGAAGGCCTCAGAGAAGTTAAATGAATTCTCCAAGGTTAAACAACTAACAAAGTAAAGATCTAGAACACAGAACCACACCCTTTTGTCTAAATTCACTGCTTTATCCCTCAAAATGGTACTACAAGTCTTTGATAAACAAATAGTCATTATTACCACTTATTGAATGCATGCCATGGCTCACAGGTATTATTTAATTCTCACGAAGTTTCTGTCGGGTAGTACAGTGTTATTATATCTATTTTACAAACTTATATGTGGCTCAGTGTAGTGACTAGGAGGGTGGGATCACTAGTCAGCTTCTCTGTGACTTTTGGCAAGTTAACTGCCCAGACTTCAGTTCACTCATTTGTAAAATACAGATACTAATAGAATCTACCTCTTAGGGTTGTTGTAAATATTCTATGAGCCACGTGTAAAGTGCAGGAACAGTTCCAGGCACATAGTACACAGAAACAATATTAACTATTTTTATTATTGTGATGGTTGTTGAAAAATCTACTGAAGTTAAAAAAGGAAGTCATTTGGCAGATACTAGAATAAAATTAAGGTTAGATGAGTAAAAAGTCTGTGTTCCTTACAACTACACTCTTCTGCCCCTCTAAACAGTCCTGTCTGAATAAATTTATAATCTGACTTCCTCTACACACATCTACACATCTTTTAGGCCTTAGGTGCAGGGATTTTTCATCGAAGCCTAGACCTCTTTCACAAGGCTTCAGCCCAAGTGAGCCCCCAAGTCATATATTTGGCTTCTTATGGTTTATAAAATTCTGTTGTGACCTAAAAGTTGTTTTATGTGTATTACATTAGATTCTAATTTGGTTAAATTCTAATTTCTTAGGAGATGAGAACATTTCTATCTCTCCCTGATGATTATTTCGGAGATAAAGAGAAAGTTGAATTTTAACAAGTACTCTGATGCTGGGGGATTTTTATTTTTAAATTTGTTTTCCCTCTCTGGTGAACTAGCCCTCATTCATTCTTGATCTATGTGGCTGCACCAAGCTGGACTCCATCTTCTATTTCCACCTCATTTCCTTTGGGTGGGCATGTGACCAGGCCAGGCTTCCCAAGTGCTTTGTGTTCCTGGCCACAGTGATTGGCTCAGGTACAGGCATGGGGCCCAAGCCCAGCCTATCAGATGCTGTCCTGACTTTGCTGAAACTCTTGGGATGGAGACTTCCTTTCTTCTCTGAAATGTTGAGTAGAAAGACCATAGAAGTCTTCTCTGCCACCATATGGGAAAAAAATGGGCCTCAAACTCAAACACATGCTGAGGAGGAAGATGAGAGAGAGAGTGGGGAGTGAGAAAGAACATGATATTGATGAGTTCAGAATTCAGCTGGGCCTGAAGGCAGTGGTGTCCCTGGACTTCTCGTTTTTAGTTAAAATTTAGTGCAGTAAGGTTTCTGTCACTTGGAATTCAAATAGTTATGGTGACCATGCTAGTGCATTGACTTTAATCACTGATTTTAAACATGGTGTTTCTATGGTATCTATTGCTTTATAGGGTTTGGAAAAAGTGGGATTGCCATCATGGGCTCACTCTTGCACAGGGAAAATGGACTCTGGTGTTTCCTTTGAGAGGTCTTCATCATAAGGACATGAAGTACAATTATAAGTCACTTTAAATTAGGCTTTCTGGAACAAGTTTTAATTGAAGGAGATCATTAACACATGGTGACATATCTGGGCTGCCTGATATCAGCAATGAATAAAGGATAATTTTTCCTTCTTCTTTGAAAATCAGGATTACAGTTGCATGTAAGTCAACACCTTATGACCTTGGGATGTAGAATGGTGATGTAATGGACATTAATTTACGGTCAATGCAGGATAAATGTAAAATAACCCTTCTTGGTATGATTACCTATTGGTCTCTGTTAATGAAGCCAGTGAACTCTTTCACTGGGAGAAAAAGAATGTGGATATGGGACTACTCCATCTGCCTTTGCATTTTCAAAGTGGAACTGTGCAGAAGGAAACTGCTGATGTTGGCCATTAGTAGGCCCAACTTCTGCCCCTGGCATGGCACTAACAAGCTTTGTGATAAAGAGATAAGTCTGTGCTGGACGACCCCTTGCCAGCTCCCCCATGACCAAGGCCATGGACTGTGAGGTAGCTGCCCGGAGTTGCCGTGCGCTGCTCGCTGAGTGGTCCTGGCAGCGGGGAACGCCACGTTCCATCCGGCTTGGCTGAAGAACCCAGAGCTTGGACAAGTGCTCAGAGGCACTTGGATGAACTCTGTCATTTTATTCCCTTATATTAATCCAGCACTGACATTTCCAAAGCTTGTGAGCATGATTTTTAGCATATAATGGACAACAATAGTGTCATGTTTTATAAAATGATCTTTCAAGTGAAAACCATGGGCAGCAGTTCTATGGGTATTTTAATAGGGCTGTAGTGAGTTTATAAGGAAGAAAAGTAGAGTCCTGCGGCTGTCACGGAAACACCCTGCTCAGATCTGCTTTCAAAAGGACTAGCTGCGGGGATACAGTTGATGGACCTCCAGTTGCTGCTCCTTTGGGACTGCCATGGTGATCACCTGATGCCACATGTCCAACAGGCTATTCTCAGCCAATGGCTGAGAAAGGTGGTGTCACTAGATCTAGGTCACTCCTGATGCAGGATCTCTATAATGGACAATTTTGGTCAGGAACTTCTCATTGGTCTGGCTGAGATTTTCGGAGAACTCTGTCATCTCAAGTTCTTCTTATCCAATTCTTCCTTCTCTCTCTCCTGTCACAGACATAAATCCTGTTTCCTGTCTGTGTGCTGTTTTCCCTTTCCTCTTCATAGGCATTTCCCCCAATAAATATTTTATACATCTAATCTCATTTTGGAGCCTACTTGTTGGAGGACCCAAACTGACAAAAGCTGTATTGGAGGTGCTCCAAGAACACAGGCAGTAAGTTGGGATTTTAGGACGGGCCCATTCATTGCCCAGCTGGCAAGGAGAACCCTGTCCTGAGCAGCAGCTGGGAAGAGTTAATCCCAGGCCAATGTGGCAGCACAATTGCTAAACATGTTACTGGTAGTATTTATCAGTCCCAGTAGAGAAATGTGATGTGCCCACCACTTTCAATATAACCAGTAATTTTGATAATATGTTTTGTTATTGGTATATCTGAGACAAGCTGTTACTGCTAATAATGGACCAAAGTTTGTGGTTGACTTCCATTTCATACAAATTATAGTAGATTCGGGGTTATCCTATTACAGTTACTCTGCTCATCTGTGTTCACCTGAGTTTTCATGTGCTGGGAAAGAATGGGTAGAGTTGTAATTATTAGGAAACATACCTTACCCATTTCCCATTTTATCTGTCTTACATATTTGAATACATTAGGGAAAACAGACTAAGCATCATTGGTATAACCAATCAACTATAGTTGTTTTTGTTAGCCAAATAAAGAAAGATGATGGTCAATTTAACACTTTTAGAACTTCCAAGGTCTATGTTGGGATTGACTTAATGGTGGAAACAATCTTGTGGATAATTCAACCAAATCTTTAAAACTATTGCTGTTTTTCTTGACTGGGCTTGCATGTTAAATTGGCTATTCAGTAGGCATGAGTATTGCTTGACAATTGTCCTACAGCATACACTGGAGAGGTAGGCCCTCCAATCACACTGTTTCCTTAGCCATGTCAGTCTTTCACAGTGAACATAAACATAGGAACTACCACAAAAGCAGTTCCTATTAGCAGATGTGAGACGGTCTCACAGGGCTGGTGAAGCACTTCGGAATGAAAAGTGCTATAAGAATGTTAGATATTCCATGTAATATGAGGACAAAACAGTAGAGAACACATGGCCTTCACCTGCAGGGAATCAATACTGCTGATTTTATTATATTTAACTCAGTAACTTGTTATTTGACTTGGAGAGGTGGTGGGGGCGTAGGAAATTACTGGGTGCTTTAAGAAAAAACAACCCTGCACCTAGCACTGACTGATGATTTCCGGGCTGAGAGTAGATGTCATTAATGACCCTTTTTTATTCATGCAGAAGTTCCCAAAGAGGAGCATAATGTTCCATTAGTAATAATTGAAAAAGTCTCTCTTCGAGATTATGTCAAAACCTAAAGATGATGCTTCTGCCAAAACATTTTGGTGATGGATGTGTGAAGTATTTGACAGGAGTGCCACTGCAGGTTGAAGAGGCTTCTTGAGGACATTCTCAGAGAATCTGGAGGAAAGAGGCTGAAGTGACTCTGAGTGTGAGCCGGTGATGTTCACCCGTGGTCCCGGCCTCTGAGCGTCACAGGTCCCCCGGAGTTTGGTAACCCAGCCTTTGGATACACTTGCAGAGTTTTGACCAATAGTTTCAGGTGGAAACCTGAAACTAACACGCGATGACTAGATAGGCTTCCCACTGCATTTCAACTTTCATTCTTTCTGTAGAATGAGCGTCTGTACGCACTCATGGGAGAGAGATAAATAACATGGACTATGACATCAGAGGCCCAGTCTCAAGCCCACAGAAGGCCTGCTTTAGCCCTGCCTCCCGATGCTGGCCTCAACTGTCCATCACCTTCGCTACATTGCTTGCAGGTCCTGACTGCACTTTTTATTTATACTTTTCCCCCTGATTTCCATTCAAGTGCTTGAGTGCTCAATGTACAACACCTCAGGGCAAAAGCTGAGCCATGGAAGTCGGGCCCATTTAAAGTAAACAAAGAACTTTCCCTCTGGTCTAGCCCTGCCACCACCACGAGTCCATTGTGCCTCTGTTCTTGATGGATGAGTCCTCTTAGTGCTCTGTGACTTTGTAGCTTCAGGTTTTGCATGTGCCTATCTTTCTACTAGACTGCAAGTTCCTCTAGTCCTGGGACTCTATCTTACTGAATTAAAGTCTTGGCTCCAATGACCTGGGTAAATATGGGTAAGTTGCATGACCTCATTGAACCTTGGTTTTCTTATCTGAAGTTGCAAAAGTAATAGTGAATAATTTTATGTTGCAAGTATCCAAGGAGATACATCTTATTAAAAAATCAACTAACACAGAGTCTGGTACATCATACATACTCATTATAAGAAGGAAAAATAGACATTGGGCCTAAGATGGAGGTTAAAAACTAACAAGGAATGAAATGTTTCCAACAATCTTGGGTCTTCCTACTAGGAGCTGTCCCCACATAAGTTCCAACCTCAATTTATTGTTGTACCCTCCAGAATAAAGCTAGGACACTGGCTAGGTGACTGAAGGATTATGGTAGATTTAATAGAATAAAGAGACTGAGGTGGGGGAACCCCTCTGCAGTGGTAAAATGAAATTAGTGTTATGCCAACTGAATCACACGCTCAGTGAGTTTTGGACACAGCATTAGAAACACATGCAAACAGTGATTACCAAGTACCCATTCAATGCCTCTGGGTGTGATGGCATATAAAGATGAGTCAGAGGGAGATTACTGGGTCCTTAAAAAGTTAGCATTTTAGAGTAATTTGCTTGTAAACTTACAGGCTTGTTCTTGTACACTTCTTATTTCAATGCGGTAGTTTCACAGATTCTGGGTTGTTCCTCGGGCACAGAAGAGTTCCTCCTGCTCATCTAGCCTCACCTGCACTTAGACTCACTTTCCTGGTGGCAGTAGCAGGTTTGAACAGACCCACTGTTTCCCTGGTGATGACAGGCACAGACTTAGGTGATAGCAGAGCAGAGTTAAAAACCACAATTGTGACCGTACAACAGAGGTGTTTTACCTATAAATTTAACGTATGACACAAAAGTAGAACCTAACAACTTGCCTAAATAGCACCAGTCTGACTGATTTTGGTACAGAGATCATTGTAGAGACATTTCATTCATTGTATTTCACAGCGAAGTGGTAAGGTGAACAAACTCATAATTAAAGTCTGACTTTATGATGCAGGATTCTGAAGATAAGTTATATTCCCAGCTATACAGCAAGTGAGTACCTTATGTACCTTCCTTAGCCCTTTTTTTTGTTTTGTGTTGTGTCTTCTGTTTAATTTTTTGCTGTGGCTCCAGTAGTACGTATCTTCAAACCCACTGAAAAGCATGGTTTTCCATGTGTAATGGAGTGTGGAGCCACCATCCGTGGCATCAAGGCCTTAGGGACAAGAACGAGCAGTATAGGTCCTTAGTGAACTGACTGGAAAGTGGGGGTTGCCTCTGAAATCTCCCATCTACCCCGCTCTGTACTCTTTCTCCATGCCTCTGCTGATTTCTTCATCTCCCAGAAAGTGTCCTGTGATGTAAGTTTTTCCTTCTTAGCATGCTGCTTTCAGATCTTACTATTCATTCTTTCTTTCTTTCTTTATTTTTTGGAATACAGAAACTTTATTTCTCATCCGAATTCTGAAACTTGCATAAGTCATAAGCATAAGGAGAAATACCCAAATGTGACAGCTAGCAAATGTAAAAAAACAAAACAAAAAACGGTGAAAATATAAAATGCAAGATAATCTATCAAATTTTTCACAATGCTAAACAAACATTGGTATTACTTTATAAAATCTAAAATCTGGCAGGCTATATTGAATTAACTTTCATATGTGAAGTTGTATATATGTAATCCAAAGTATTACAAAACATTTTTACCACATAAGTAGAAGAAATAAATTATAATTAAGAAACACTGCTGCATAAAAAGAAAATTACTATGACCATTTTGGGTGGCTTTGTTTCCTGATTGATATTGGGTGACTCAAACCTTTATAATCAAATAAGCTAATCAATTTACCAAATTACTTTAACCATCTGTACACAAGTATACATTATTTTGGATTTACTATCTGCTAGAGTTAAAGAAAAATAGATTATCCAAATAGTATGACCAGTTTTGTGACTTTTACTGTATAACTTGAATGTCTGACAATTAAGTTTGTGAACTCATCCTAGAAAAAGTGCTATTAGTACATACCCCATTTCTGAGTATCACTACGGGCACCTTCTAAGTACTCCCCTTGGGAAGGTATGCACCAATGCCAGCATCTACTCCACCCTTCAAAGCAACTTTGGAGCTCTCATTCTGGAATGGCCATCATTGTATGACCCTTGATGTCCTGAATGTCTCATCAAAATGTTTTCCTTTCAAGATTTCCTTTATCTTTGGGTAAAAAAAAGTCACTGGGGGGACCAGATCAGGTGAGCAGGGAGCAGTTGTTTCCTGGCTAAAAACTCCCTCAGAGACAGTACATGTAAGCTGGTGCATTGCCGTGATGCAAGAGCCACGAGTTGTCAGTGAAAAGTACAGGTAGTTTTCGTCTAATTTTTCATGCAGCCTTTTCTGTACTTTCTTTTTTTTAATTCATTTTTATTGTTAGACTTATTGGGGTGACATCTGTTAGCAAGGATTACATAGGTTTCAGGCATACAGTTCTACAGTGCATTGTCACCTTGTTGTATAATAAGTTCACCACCTAATGTGACTTCTCTTTCCATCACCTTATATTTAGCTTCCCCACCTCCTCTCCCACCCACTCCCCTTTCTCCACTCTCTAACCCACTCGTCCCCAAATAAACATTAAACGATTGATTGTGTCCATGGGTTGTTTGTTTGTTTCTTCATTTCTTTTTTCTTTGTTGCTTTCAGTTTTATATTCCACATATGAGTGAAGTCATACAGTTATTTGTTTTTTCTGTCTGGCTTATTTACTAAGCATGATGATCTCCAGGTCCATCCATTTTGTTGCAAATGGCAATATTTCATCTTTTCTTATAGCTGAGTAATATTCCATTGTGCATATGTACCACAGCTTCTTTATCCAGTCATCTGTCGCAGGGCATTTTGGTTGTTTCCATGTTTTGGCCACTGTGAACAGCGCTGCGATGAACACTGGGGTACATAAGTCTTTGAGGACAAAGGTTTTCAGGTTCTTTGGGTAGATCCCCAGAAGGGGGATTGCTGGGTCAAATGGTAGCTCCATTCCCAATTTTCTGAGGAACCTCCACACTGCCTTCCACAGTGGTTGTACCAGTTTGCACTCCCACCAGCTGTGTACCAGAGTTCCTTTTTCTCCACATCCTCTCCAGCACTTGTTATTCCTTGTCTTGTTGATAACAGCCATTCTCACAGGTGTGAGGTGGTATCTCATTGTGGTT